>JAABOM020108793.1:0-24685 GCA_011800125.2 Solanum clarkiae
ACATACCTTTCAAGCCCCTTACTAGACCCAAGTCTTCATAGCCATCAAACCAAGCGCTTCCTTGACCAACTAACGCCCCCAAGCCACTTAGGGGACCTAATATACCAAGCTTGAAGCATCAAATAATTAAAAAATCGAAAAAGTAAAAATTTTCCCTGAGCTACTGTAGCAACCTGAGAGGGCTGCTATGCTTTCTTGGTTGCTCTCTCTTTTTTTTAAGTATGGGAACTCTTCTTGTACAAGAGAGGCATACTTATATATAGACAAAAAATCTTCCACTTGAACCAATCAAAAAGAGTCACAACATATGACCCCACTAACAATTTTAAATCTTAAAGACCACACTTTAGAAGAAATTTACATTTGGTGCCAAACTTTACCCAATTGAACCAATTAAGGACTTACAGGTTCTAACAAACCACAATATACTTGCAAACATAAAAGTATAAAACAACTAGCAATAATTTCTTTAAAAGATTTCTTTTACAAGAATTTCAAGTTAAGAGAAGCTAACTTGGTGGAATGTTCAATTATTTTTATTAGAGTTTTGTATGGCTTATTTAGTAGTTAGTATTTTAATTTATTGTTTGAATTTTATTGATAAGTTTTCTAGCAATTTTTTCTAGTTTCTAGATAGAAATTATAGATGTAAATGTATGTCTTTGAGTTATTAATAAAACAATTATCTTTGGCCTCCTTGCATATTTTTCTCTCATTATTGTATTTCAACTTCTTTGCTAAAAACCCAACAAAACTACTATAAGAAAAACATAGTAATAGTATGGGAATCCAATCAAAGTTTAATGTGAAAACATAGTATAGAAAATACCTCTTACGGTTAAACTGTGTTCCTTCTTTCCCCATGCGCAACTCTCTTTCAAAAACTTGTGCATATGTATGAGAAACCTGAAAAACATAACTCATTGGAAGATTACAGTGGCTCCTAAGCAGAAAGGCCAACGTCAGAAAAATGGACAAAATAGGAAGATAAAATCACACTAAGTTTAATCTTTAAAGCTCTAACAAAACAAGGTTCGAAGATCAGCAATTTGAGAAAAGAAAAGACTGAAACACAAATCACTAGAAGAAGACAATGAGAAAGAGACAAATTATCCAAAAATTTTAAATTATATTTACACCATCTATTAAAAAGAAGTCACTCATTGGATAGTTCTTATTCCAACATGAGTAGAAAATGGAAAATGAAGATAGGGATTTTAACGTACGATAGTAGAGAAGCAATATAAGGGCAAGAAGGAGACCTTTTGGTAGAGATCGAGCTCGACAATGGCACTAGTGGAATAGGGGATTGTTCCATTATAGCCTAAACATCCAACTACTATCACCATCTCTATAAACTCCAACAATGCCACAAGCATTCACAACCTGACAAACTGATCCATCCATAGTTAAGAATTATGGAAGGGGATGCAAGAGGAATGGAGGATACCATTTACATAAGATGGATATCAATGAAAAAGTGGAGGCCAATGTGATGCAAGGAAGAAGAATTGAGTAGCTTGATTTTGTAGAAGTGTGAGAAGTTGATAGTACTATTTTGATTGTCAAAGACATTCTTGTTACAAGTGCACTAAAAGCCACTACATTATCATATAGTCTATAAGCTCAGATAATGTTGGACCATGTGGAAAGACAATGACATAGTTTTGATAGTTACTCATCGGTATTAATGAACCCAACAAGGAGATATTCATTGAAGGGTCTACTTGTGATGTCACTGGAGGGAACACTAACGCAAACAATGGAGAAGCCAGGAATGTTGGATATTAAAATTAATGCAGTTGAAATATGAATCATCAAATAAGTCATTAATTATCATTATTCTAGTCCATCAATTAAGACAATGCTGGACTTTGTGGAAAGCCTGTGGAGTACTTCTGATAGTTATTCAATGGCATTGATGCACCTATTAGGGGGAATTCATTGATGGGTCCATTTATGGTGCCATCGGAGGAAACAATGGACATTATAAGATCCATTTTTGTAGGAGGGGCTAGTACATGAGCCCTTCTAAGACCTATTTGTTGAGGTATTGAAGAATAACAACAGGATATCCAGTGAAATTCAACAAAATAGGTTATGGGAGGATAGAGTGTATGTGGTTCTTACCATTACTACTCCAAGGTAGAGCAATTATTCTGAAAGACCCTCAACTCAAGCAAATCAAAATAGTAATTAAAAAAATGATAGCAAAGAGAAACATGACAATTAATAGCAAAACAATGAATATGCATTGAACCTTAACAAAAGCAACAAGGAACGAGCACTTAAACACAATAAATCAAAGATGATATCAAATACCAAAACACACTGACAACATGAAAAGGTTAATAATATGACTAACATGGTGCTCTATACTGCCACCATGTCAAATAAAATTATAAAACCAATAGAGAGAACATTTGTGAAGAAAAAAGGGGAACCTTTTGAAGAAGAGTCCTCAAATGCACTGCCAGTTGATGAAGCAATTGTTGGGGCCCTTTGATAGGAATAAATGAAAAAATTATTGATGGAGTCATTATAGGGAGCCAACCCTAGGGAAATCAACAATCAACATAGCTGTTTGATCCCCATCCAAGCAAACAAATTTCTCCTCCTCTTTAGCCATGACTAGAAAGAAAGTGAAGCTTGCTTTCATCAAAAGTAAAACTGAAAGGAAGTCTCACACAAAAAAAGACAGAAAGGATTCTTAAAAAAAGCTCATGAACTCGGCTTATTTTGTTGTACTGAAAAGGCAATGGTCATCTATAGTCCTTACCAAAATGAACCTATGGTCATAATTAATTAATGAGGTTGCAAATCAAATATTTTTACAAAGTTTAGGGATCTTCAAATGTTGGTTCAATCAAATAATATATTGACAAAAGAAGAGTTTACCATGAAAAAGATTGGAAAGATAGAAGAACAACAAAAGATAAGAAGAGAAATCACAAACACGATGTATCAAGTGTTAAAGGGAAAAGACATTCCGATTGACATGTACCTTTACGATTTTAATAATATGGCTTTGTTTATCACATAAATCAAATCATTGAGATTGTAAGGATGAATGTCAATGAGAATGCTTTTCCCTTAAACACTCCATGTACCACATTCGTGATTTCCTTCTTTTATGTAGTTGTTCCTCCATTGTTCCAATCATTTGCTTGGTGAACTCTTCTTGAGTCACCATATTTTTTTATTGAGGCAACATTGGAAGATACCTATACTTTGTAAAACAACTTACTGCAACTTCATAATTTGAAAATACCATAAGTTCATTGTGGTAAGAACTATAGATGAGCACAACCATTTCAATATAGTAAAATATGCTAAGTTCATGAGCTTTGCTCAAGAACTCTTTCTATCTTCTTGCCAGTTTTATTTTCAACCAAATAAAAGTTAACTTTCTTTCTACTCATGTCTTACGAAGAGGAAAAATATGTTTATTTGGGAGGGGATAAAATGGTTATGTTACTGTTGTTGTGTTTTTCTTTGTCTAGGGTTGGCTCCTATTTATAAGAAAAAATTAGATTTATAAATTTTTGAATAGTTTGACCTAGAGAATACTAAATTGTTAGTAGTCATGAATAGTTTGACTTGGAAATACTAAATTGTCAGTAGTCATGAATGATTTGACATGAAGAATACTAAATTGTCGGTAGTCATGAATACCTAGAGAATACTAAATTCTCAATAGTCACGAATAGTTTGACTTGGAGAATACTAAATTGTTGATAGTCATGAATGGTTTGACCTGGAGAATACTAAATTATCAGTAGTCATGAATAGTTTGACCTAGAGGATACTAAATTATCGGTAGTCATGAATAGTTTGACCTAGAGAATACTAAATGGTCGGTAGTCATGGATAGTTTGACCTAGAGTATACTAAGTTGTCGTTAGTGACTATTTTTGCATGTAACTAAATGAGGATGTATTAGATTTTATCACTATAAGAAAGTTTAAGGTCTGCATACATTTTACCCTCCCCAAATCTCACTTGTGGAACTTCATTGGGTATGTTGTTGTAACTAAATAAGAATGTATTAGATACTAAGTTGGATATTATCATCTTGAAATATATGTAGTTCATGATGTTGGTCTCGTCCTGACCAAATTTTCAAGTCAAACTTTTCATATAAGGGAAATACTTAACAGGGTTAATCTAAATAAATAGTATCTACTAAGTACGATCAATCAGTAACAAGTATGTTTGCTTACACATTTCAGTCGTTAAGCAAAGTTAATTATTTTTTGTATATTTTATTTTATGCGTACAAAATTAAATATTAAACAAGCAAACATTTTACTTACTAACAATTTTTAAATATCAAGTTCAATAATATTAAAATTTGAGTAAAAAGCAATCAATTTAATGGTTAATCTTTTTTTAAAACAAAAAGGGATACGAACTCTAAACGACCATGTGTATTGATTATAGTGGTTGTAATGCTTATGGAAGCATATTATAATTTTCTCCGATTTTGGCAGACAACATATTCATAAGAAATTTTATGTTACTTTCAAATATATTAAAAGAAATAAATCCACCTTAAATTTATTTTTCTAATTGACTAATACTCACTAACATGTTGCTCGACTCACATTGAATGAAATTCTAAATTAGTTGAGGCAATTCAATTAAAAAATGATTGCACAAAACACTAATTAGAATAATTTGTTTACATATAATGAGGAAGGAAAAGAGAAATTTTATTCATTCTAATAGAAGTACTTGAGAAGAAGATGAATAATAAGTTAGAGATTGTCTTACTAATTTTTTAGCAAATGAAACACATATCTTACTCTAATGGTACATACTTCTTTGTGGTCAACAACAACATACCCAGTGGAATCCCACAAGTGGATCTACCCCTAACCCTCTGTGTAACTCCTAAATCCAACCTCTCACACCTTTTAACAGGAGCATTAGTACTTCTTCTCTACACATACTTCTTTGTGGTAGCTAAATTAATTTTAATCATCATGGGATACATATTCTTTCTAGCTAATCTCCATCTGTATAAGCTGAATAGCAAGAAAAAATAAAAAAATTGATGTCACGACCCAAGCCTAGGGCCTAGAGGTGAAACGGCGAATGGAGAACCCGAAGAGACCCCAAACAAACCTCTTAGCATATCATTACACATCCTTGATCGCAGAATCAGTAAAACAACAATATAAGATAGTAAAAAGGGAAGACAGGGCTAAAGGACGTCCTTTATACCATAAAAACATAACAAGCCAATAGCATAGCATTAACATATCATAAGGTTCCAACAACACCTCTAATACATAGATAGGAGTAGGGGCCAAGACAACCTCCGGGCTGAGCCTCATAAGCATAAGTTTCCAACATAAGAATAGTCAATACATAGCATAAATAAAGAGAAGTATGTCCTCGGAGTTGAGGACTCACCAACTTGCTTTGAGAGAAATCATACTAGCCACGTAGAAGAGGAGGATGACAAAGTGGGGCTCTGGTTCCTACATGATAACATTATATAGGCATAAAATATGTGTTAGTGCGTTTGAATGTACTAAGTGTATAGAATGCAATGCAACAATAGATAGGCAACATAGGCAAAATGCAATATCATAAGCAATGGATAACATAATAATAATATGACGTGTATAAATGATGCTTGAAGTAAAACATACTTATATAGAATATATTACATGTGTAGGAAAAGACCATCATCATAAACCAAGCAAGATTAGTGCTCGGAATACAAGGTAAACCACCCTTTGGAAGTGATTGAGGAATCAACCCCTCAATTGGTTGATGGTTGTTACACCCTACCATCCATGGTGATTGAGGTATCAACCCCTTAATTGGTTGATGGCATTTCCACCCCAATCCCAGGTGATTGAGGAATTAACCCCCCTCCCCCCAATTGGCTAATGGGCATGACCACCCCCATCCAAAGTGATTGAGGTATCAACCCTTCAATGGGCACACTACCCCCCATCAAGATGGTTGAGGCAATTTACTCTTCCTCAACTAGGTATAGTTAACTCACAACACTATAGATACTTTCCATAAAATCAACACATATATACCTTCCTTTCATCATCATAAAGTCATTCAAGTCATAGGTCATGCAATAGATCATCCATAACTCATGAATCCAAAATAGGGCATTTTATCAAACACTTGGCGGGTGCATAATGCTAGTCTAAAATCATGCAATTTAAGAGTGAAATCATATAGGAAAACTTAATGTAAAACCATCTACCAACACTTGGTATACCCTTACGCAAGATACATCAAAACTCTCCATCATATCTCAAAATAGATCATAGATTCATAGCTCAAAACATATTTAGACAATCGCACTTTTTATACAACCACAACATAGTTCATAGATACATTCATAATAAGTGAGACCCACAAATAAATCAAGTTATAATCATACAATTTATGTAAAAAGAAAGGTTGGGCACCATGGCTGAAAGAACCCAATGGTTGAAATCCACATACCTTAGACTTTGAGTTTCTTGAAATTGAGTTGGGAAAGAATAGGAGCTTCGAATGGGGTCTTGAAATTCCAAACTTGTTCTTGAGTTTCCTTGAATTCCTATTGGGGTCTTGGTGAAGGCTCTTGAGAGTGTATTTAAGTTGAGAGTAATGAGTTTGATCCTTTGGATAGGGTTAAAGTCTTTTGGGGAGGTTAAGATAGCATTGGAAGTCTAAAAAGGTCATAAGAATAAATAAAATTTATGAAAATGCCATTAATGAACGAATGGAAAACTTGGCAAAGTGATGCCCCATTGAGTCCCCCATGGGTCGTGTGGCACTCCAAGGGTCGTGTGGAGTGCTCGTGAGGTGAGACTTGATCAAAAATTGGAAGTTGGGTTACTTTGGAAAAATCATGTTTTGTCACCTTGACAGGAGGCTCCATGGGTCGTGTGATGCTGCATAGTCCGTTTAGTGGCCCGTGGAGTTACACTTGGTGAGAAACATTCTGGCTAGGAGGATCCACTCCAGGCCAGATGGCCTGTCAAGATTGACATGGCCCGTGAAGATGGTTGTGGCACCTCACTAAGCTTCCCTTGCACACACCCCACAGCTAGCCACACGGTCAGTGGCAAGCTACACAGCCCATGCCACTAGTCATTCACATGCCTTAGACCAAAAATTGTCTTTTCCAGCTCAAGGTAGTCCAGATGGCCCGTACAAAGCCCCATTGCCCGTCAAGGTACCCGTGTGGTTCCACTGCACGGGAGGGTCTCACGAAAATAGTGATAACTCCTTCATCTGAACTGAAAATGAGGTGAAACCAAGTGCTTTGGAAAGATAACTCAAAGGGATTTCATTTGACATATCGTGGGTTGTCCAATTCCAAGTGTACTGAAAGTTATGGTCATTTAAAATTGACTCTTGCATAAACCAATACACAAATCTCAACTCATACGGAAGTCTCGAACTCATCTGAGTACTAGAAGTCTCCCATGACCCTAATACACTCACCACCTACACAAACGAGGCTTGAAACATGAATACACAAGAGCATGAAATTACTGAGTGTCACAATATCTCCTCCTTGGGAACATTCGTCCTCGAATGTCAAAAAAAACATGCACAAGGAAAGTAATCATGAAAAGTTTAGCCCAATATGGATGCAACAAATGAACTTAAACATGATTTTCAAAAAGTGTCAACATGAACATCAAAATCACCATAACTTGTCAATATAAACATGGATGCAAGCAATGACATAAGGGCAAAAACTTAAGATTTAAAATCACATAAGGGGCTTAGAATTAGTACCTTAGGCTTGAGTAGAATGGAAGAGATAGAGATATCGCTTTTGCATGTCCATCTCGACTTCCCATGTAGCATTTTAGACTTGTTGATTCCTCTAAAGGACCTTAACGAAAGCAATATGTCACGAACCAAGCCTAGGGCCTAGACGTGACAAGGCGAATGGGGAACCCAAAGGGACCCCAAGCATGCCTCTTAACATATCATTCCACATCATTGGTTGCGAAAGCATTTGAACAACAACGAAGGGCATAAAACAAGGATAAGGGACTAAGGGAAATCTTTCATAACGTAAACCATCAAAAGAGTCAAAGCTCATAGAATCAATACATAACTTGTCCAGCAACACCTATAAACATGGAATTTAGCGGGGGCCAAGACAAGCAATCGGGCTCACCCTCATAGTCAAAAGCATACAATAAAAGAAAGAGAGTCTTTATACATAGCATAAGATCAAAAATATTGTCCCCGAAATTGAGGACTCACCAACTTGCTTTGTAGAGATAGTACTAGCCATGGAGAGGATGAGGATGATCATGATGAGCTCGGTTCCTAATGATGCAGTCATATAGTATGTTTTAGTACATTTGAATATACTAAGTATGTAGGATGCAATGCAACAAGAAATAAGCATCATAGGAAAAATGCAATATCGTAAGCAATGAATAGTATAATAATAATATGATATGTATGAATGATATTTGAAGTAAAACATGTTTATATAGAACATATTACATGTAAAGGAAGAGGCCATCATCATAGACCAAGCAAATTTAGTACTTGGAATCTAAGGTAGACCACCCCTTAGAAGTAATTGAGGAACAAACCCCTCAATTAATTGATGGACATGATCACTGTCCATTGGAAGTGAATGAGGTATCAACCCCACAATTAGTTGATGGCTTACCACCTCCATCCGAGGCGATTGAGATGTCAGTCCCTCAATTGATTGATGGCTTACCACCCCTATCTGAGGTGATTAAGATATCAACCCCTCAATTGGTTATGGTCAACTGACAACACTATAGATACTTATCATGAAACCAACACATATATACCATCTTTTTATTATCATAAAGTCACTTAACTCAAACAATAAGCATTAGGCCTTCAACAACTCAAGATACATTACCCGAACATTTTATCAAACACTTGGCAAATGTACGATGCTAGTATAAAACCATGCAATTCAAGAGTGAAATCATGCAGGTAAACTTGAAGTAAATAAACCCACCAATACTAGGTAATACCATCATTTAATATACATCAAAACCCTTCATCAAATCTAAAGATAGATCCAAGATTCATAACTCAAAACAAGCTCAAAAGGGGTTCATAGTCAAATTTATAATAAGTAAGACCCATAAATAAATAAACTTAAAAACATGAAGTTTATGTAAAGGGGAGCTTGGGCACCATGGGTGAAAGGATCTAATGGTTGAAACCCACATACCTTAGCTTTAGAGAATTCCTTAATGAAGATTGGAATTAAGGCTTGAAGCTTGAGTAAAATTCTTAAGATCCGGAATGAGTTTTGGCGCTTGAATTTTGAGTGAAATATTTGTCTAGGTGTTTGAGAGAGTATTGTGGAATGTCTTGTATGATATGGTATTGAAATATGGCTAAGTGTAGGTATTTTTACGCATGGGAAAGATTAGACCCATGATCCCAAAGCCTTGGACCGAGATTAGAAAACTGGCAATAAAATACACTACTTCGCGACAGGTTTGCGTCGTAGAGCAGTCGCGGACTGTTATTGGGATTGCAAAATTGGAGAAATTCGTTTTACACTATAGGTCCTCTAAAATTCGAGTTATACCCATTTCCCACTGAATTTTTCCCCTGAACAAGAATATAAAGTCAGATTTTTGATATCACGAATGAATTTTGAGATAAATAGAAATTACGATTATGGGCATTTTCTAGGCACATTTTCGAGCACTTTTTGGGGTCGTTTCACTACATCCTTATTCCTCAACCCCTTCACTTGTTTGTCTAAGATTTCTACTGGGACCTATTCATAAGTCAAATTGTCTTCGACAACACCCATAACATCTAGAGCCACAATAGCACTAGGGTCACCCACACACTTCCCCAGTATAGACGCGTGCAAGACCAGATGTACCATATGCATGTCATTGGGAAACTCCAACTCATAGGCCTCCTTACCAATCCTTCTCAACACTTTATAGGGACCCACAAATCTAGGGCTCAACTTACCTTTTTTGCCAAACTAGACCACACCCTTCATGGGTGAGACCTTCAAATAGACCCAATCACCAATTTTGAATTCAAGATCCCTTCTCCTCACATAGGCATAGGACTTTTGTTGACTTTGGGTGGTTTCAAATCTCTCACAATCATCCTAACTTTCTCTATGGCCTCCCTAACCAAATCCGGTCCTAACAAGGCCATCTCCCCCACCTCAAACCATCCAACTAGGGATCTACAATGCCTTCCATGAAGAGCCTCAAAAGGAGCCATACCAGTGCTTTCATGATAGTTATTATTATAATCAAACTCAATCAATGGGAGATGATCATTCCAACTACCCTTAAACTCCAATACACAAGCCCTAAGCATATCCTCAAGAGTTTGGATAGTTCTTTCGACTTGGCCATCCGTTTGAGGGTGGAAGGTCGTACTAAGCTTAACCTTGGTACTAAGACCTCTTTGTAAGAACATCCAGAAGTGTGAGGTGAATTGCACACCACAATCCGATATGATAGACAAGGGCACCCCATGCAATCTCACCAACTCATGGATGTACAAGTCAGCACGGTCTTCGGCACCATATGTAGTCTTAACTGGTAGGAAATGAGACGACTTTGTCATCCTATCAACCACAACCCAAATAGAATCAAAACTCTTACTAGTCTTAGGTAACCCAACCAAAAATTCATGTTAATTTCCTCCCACTTCCAAGTAGGAATCTCCACATCTTGCGCTAGGCCGCCCATCCTTGTGGATGAACATCCTGACCCTTGTTGCGATTACGTAGACAATCCATCACCTTATGCCCCACTTCACCGCAACCAAAACAAGTATTGGTGTCCTTCAAACATGGGTCACTACCACCTGTACCACACTTTGGACACATAGCATTGGGCACCATACCACCATCACCTTGGGCCCTTGGGTAGTCATTGGTGAACCTTCTATTAGGAGCATGAGAAGGCCCTTGGCCTTGATGAAACCGGCCACCCATGGGACTTTAGAGCTTACCATCAAAATGGGCCCTCTTGGCCTCATTACCCCTTCTCTTTCTCAACTTCTCCCCCTCCAATTGTTTGGAATAAGTCATTAGGCAGGATAAATCCATGTCACTACTCAACATAGAGGCATGACACTCCTTATTCACCAAATTGGAAACACCCATCATAAACTTATTCATCCTAGACCTCGGGTTGGCAACCAAGTGTGAAGCATATTTAAAGAGTTGGTTGAACTGGAGGGAATAATCTCTCACACTGATAGATCCTTGCTTCAAATTCATGAACTCCATCATTTTGGCCTCCTTAATCTCAAGAGGAAAGAATCGGTCCAGGAAAGCCGCTTTAAACTCCTCCTATAGAATCACATTGTTGTTCCCCTTCTCCTCCTTCAGTTGAGTGTACTATATTTGGGCTACCCCCTTGAGTTGGTAAGCCACCAACTCTGCCTTCTTTTTCGACCTCAACACATAATAGATAACAGTTTGTACACCTCATCAAAAAATTCCTGAGGCTCCTCATCCACTTTAGACCTATAGAACTCCGGTGGGTTCAATATCATAAAGTCCCTCAGTCGAGATACCGAGGTAGGAGCATGATGGGCTTGGATCCCTTGGTTGACTTGGTTAAACATGGCTTGGGCTAGCAAGGTGAGAGCATCCCAGAACTCTCCATGAGTCAGTTGTTCTTTGGGAGTGCGGGCTCTTCTTCCTCTTGTGTTAGGCATGATCTAAAAATGGAAAAGAACAATCGTTAGAGGGGAAACCTTACCTTACTTCTATAGCATGGCATAGATCATGAAGAAGGGAAATATTTCCTAAAATATCTAATAGCCTCTTACTCATAGTTGTGACAACACAACCATGAATAAGACTCTTATCGACGCGGTGTGTTGGATGACGAGGACTATTAACAACCTAGTTCTCTGATATCAAGTTTGTCATGACCCAAGCCTAGGGCCTACACGTGACATGGCGAATGGAGAACTCAAAGGGAACCCAAACAAGTCTCTTAGCATATGATTACACATCCTTGGTCACGGATGCAATAAAACAACAATATGAGATAGTAAAAAGGGAATACAGGGCTAAGGGACATCCTTAAAATCGTAGAAACATAACAAGCCAATAACATAGTATTAACATATCACAAGGTTCCAACAACACCTCTAATACATAGTTAGGAGCGGGGGTCAAGAAAATCTCCTGGCTCACCCTCATAATCAAAAGTTTCCAACATAAGAAGAGTAAATACATAGCATAAATCAAGAGAAGTATGTTCTCAGAGTTGAGGACTCACCAACTTGCTTCTAGAGAAATCGTACTAGCCATGTGGAGGAGAAGGATGATCAAGTGGGGATCTGATTCTTATATTGTATCATCATGTAGGCATAGAGTATATGTTAGTACATTTGAATGTACTAAGTATGTAGGATGCAACGCGACAAGAGATAGGCAACATAGGCAAAATGCAATATCATAAGCAATGAATAGCATAATAACAATATGACATGTATGAATGATTCTTTAAGTAAAACATGCTTATATAGAATATATTACATGTAAACGAAGAGACCATCATCATAAACCAAGAAAACATAGTGCTCGGAATGGAAGATAGACCGCCCCTTGGAAGTGATTGAGGAATCAACCCTTGATTGGTTGATGGTTGTTACACCCTACAATCCATGGTGATTGAGGTATCAACCCCTCAATTAGTTGATGGCATGACCACCCTCGTCCCAAGTGATTGAGGAATCAACCCCCCACCCAATTTGTTGATAGGCATGACCACCCCCCATCCAAAGTGATTGAGGTATCAACCCCTCAATTGGTTAGTGGGCATACCACAACCCCCTCCCCCTCAAGATGGTTGAGGCAATTTACTGCTCCTCAACTAGGTATAGTTAACTCACAACACTATAGATACTTTTCATAAAATCAACACATATGTGCCTTGATTTCATCATCATAAAGTTATTAAAGTCATAGGTCATACAATAGATCCTCCATAGCTCAAGAATCCAAAACCAGGCACTTTATCAAACACTTGACGGGTGTGTAATGCTAGTGTAAGATCATGCAATTTAAGAGTGAATTCATACAAGAAAACTCAACGTAAAACTATCTACCATCACTTAGTAATATCCTCATGCAAGATACATCAAAACTCTCTATCAAATCTCAAAATAGATCATAGATTCATAGCTCAAAACATGCTTAAACAATCATACTTTTTATACAACCATAACATAGTTCATAGATACATTCATAATAAGTCAAACCCACAAATAAATCAACTTATAATCTTATAATTTATGTATAAAGAAAGGTTAGGCACCATGGCTTAAAGAACTCAATAGTTGAAACCCATATACCTTAGACTTTGACTTTCTTGAAATTGAGTTGGGAAAGAATAGGAGCTTTGAATGGGGTCTTGAAATTCCAAACTTGTTATTGAGTTTCCTTGAATTCTTATTGGGGTCTTATTGAAGTCTCTTGAGAGAATTTGAGATTGTATTCAAGTTGAGAGTAATGAGTTTGATCCTTTGGATATGGTTAAAGTCTTTTGAGGAAGTTAAGATAGCATTGGAAGTCTAAAAAGGTCATTAGAATAAATAAAATTTATGAAAATGTCATTAATGAATGAATGGAAAAATTGGCAAAGTGATGCCCCATTGAGTCCCACACAGGTCTTGTGGCACTTTGAGGGTCGTGTGGAGTCCCCATAAGGTGATACTTGATAAAAAATTGGAAGTTGGGATACTTTGGAAAAATCATGCTTCGTAACCTTAACGGGAGGCTCCACGGGCCATGTGATGCTATACAGTCTATTTAGTGGCCCGTAGAGTTACACTTGGTGAGAAATATTGTGTCCAGGAGACTCTATGCCAGTCCATACAGCTCGTCAAGCATGCCACGGCCCGTGAAGATTGTCATGGCATTACACTTAGTCACAAACTCCTTCCATGCTCACTAAGCTTCCCTTATACATACCCCACAACTAGCCACATGGTCAGAGCAAGCCACACGGCCCGTTCCACTGGCCATTTCACATGCCTTAGACTAATAATGTTCTTTTCTAGCTCAAGGCATCCCAGACGGCCCGTCCAAAGCCCCACTGCCCGTCAAGGTGCCCGTGTGGTTTCACTGCATGGGAGGGTCTCACGAAAACAGTCATAACTCTTTCATCCGGACTTCAAATAAGGTGAAACCAAGTGCATTGGAAAGCTAACTCAAAGAGATTTTATTTGACATATCGTGTGTTGTCCAGTTCCAAGAAAGTTATGCTCGTTTAAAGTTGACACTTGCATAAACCAACACCCAAATCTCAACTCATGGGGAAGTCTTGAACTTATCTAAGTACTAGAAGTCTCCTACGACCCTAATACACTCCCATCTACACAAACGAGGATTGAAATATTGATGCATAAAAGAGTGGAATTATGGATTATCACAATTCATTGACTTTATATTCTAGTTTTGATTAAAAGTTCACAATTTAAAGCTAATTAGTTAATTTTCTTTCTCCAAAATTAGTTCTTAGTGCCAATCAACCATATCCCGTTATCAAGAAAAGAAAAGCTTTTCGCTTTTAATTTAGGTAAGGTTTAATCTCTTCATTAAATGATTTTCCGGTCCATGCCTCATCTTCCCCTAATTTTGTAATGACCTCAAAGCTAATTTTTAGAAATTTTTAGAAAATTATCATTTTATCCCTCTTGATAGTTGTCCTAGTTCACATTTTTTTAATTTGTGATTTTGATTTTGGATCTCTGCTGAAAAGGTGTGAAATTTGAAAGTTCTAGAGTTTTGGAGGCTTTAAGTTGTCTAAAAGTGATTTTTGATACCATCCAAAGCTATGAGTCATAGATTTGAATTTCATTTATTTCGTCAACTCTAAAATATCGAATTCGATCTAGGAGTGTCATCCTTTTTTGTTTTGGAGTTGTTTCGTGAAATTGAGGTCTTAAGTTGAAAGATTAAGTTATTTTAGTTCAGGAGTTGACTTTGTTCAATAGACAGAGTTCAGACACTCAAAATAGATTTTCGATGATTTTTGTAAAACTAATAGGTAATTTTACGCTTAGAAAGATTTTGCCTATTTTTGGAAGATACCAAGGGTGTTTTGGTCATTTGAGCCTTGAATTAGTTTTGTTGTGGCTAAACAAATTTTGGATTGAAGAGACCTTGAGTTTGTGTTTAGTGATTTCATTGAGTCCAAAATGTTGAATTTAGTAAGATAATATCTATGATTCATGTGTATGAATTTTTTAACGAATCCCAAGGGTCCATTCAAAATTTTGAGTGATTGTTTATTTTGCTGAAGTCTGATGCTAGTATGCACTTTCGTGTTCGCGAAACTTGTATTGCATTTGTAAAGGCTAAGTTCTTGGAAACCCTATGTTCTGCGATCACAAAAGTAAGATTTCTATCTTCCACGTTCGTGGAGCCTTGTTGCTTTTGCGGAGGGTCAATTTGATTCTCTTCAAATTTGTAGAGGAAAGGAGCCGCATTTGTAGACTTTAATGAATAGTCGGTCTGCATTTTTTTGAAGGGGTTCACTATCACGAAGTACTCCTAGTAGTGACTTAGCCTTTTTCAAAATTGACAATGATCCCATTTTCCACCATTTTCGAAATCTAGAGTATGGGATAGGCGATTGTGAAGAGGTTGTTCAAGTTTTGTTAAGTAATTTTGATGGCAAATCTTGATTACACACTTATTGTTTCGTGATTATTAACCTTTAATTCTAGGTTTTTAACTTTAATGTTTATGAGATTCTCAAGAACATGAATTGTTGATAAATTGATGATTATGGACCACAACTCTGTTTTTTCTCTCTATTTTTTTATAAATGGATTTTTGGATTATTTTGGACCCGATGTTCTAAATTAATGAATTGGGTGTTGTCGTTCTTGAATTCTTATTGCTATCTTAAAGTTGAATAGATTATATTTATTTAACGGTTCTATGAAAAGGGAAGGCTCAATTTTCGAAGTAATTGTTAGGTTAAATCGAAGCAAATGAATTTCTAAACCTTAGTTGAGCATGTAGAACAATGTATTTCCTTGGTATGTTCATTGGGGAGTAATGGAGATTTGGTCAAGAGGTGAATAATTTGAATATTTGGTTTGATTGATAAGAAGGGATAATAAAAAGGCAACTTGATGACATATGTTGGTGTGTTCCATGATATGGATGATTTGATGATGATATTAATTCAATAATGGAAATTATGTTATGACTGTTTGATATGAGTTGCTTATTAGTATGGACACCATTATATTCTCATGAATAATGTGAGAATTTCTATTTGCATTGGTTCTAAAACACTGAGAAGAGATCTATGGTTATATTATGGCAAAGGGACATTTCTAACGAGTTACATTCATGCCAAAGGAAAATGGTCCCAACGAGTTGTGTTTATGTCGAAAGGAAATAGTTCCCAGGGAGTTGTGTTTTTGTCAAAGTAAAATGGCCCCAGCGGATACATGGACCATGTGAGTTCCCCATGAGTTATAGCCTAGGTCTCAGTGGATGTGTTTTATAGGACAAACTGTTATCACTTTACTTGACACATCATTGCATAGCACTGCACATCATTTGTCTTTTGTGGATGTACATACTCCTATTCTTTTGACCTTGTTAATTGACGAACTTGATGTGTTTATCCTATTTTATTGGTGATTTACTATTGAACTAGGTACTAAGTGAATTATAAACTATCAGGTTAGCTAATTCTCATGTAGGTTGTAGTTATGGAGGTTCGGTTGGATAATAGTAGTACACATGTTCTTCATTATTTTACTTTGTGTTCGTACTTTGTTTGTTGAGTATTATGTTGTTGCGTATTCACTCCTTATTTCTACACTTGTATACATTACGAGCTCAGGCCCTATTGATTGTCCTTTTTCTATTCTTAATACAAGGCTTTCTTTGGTGACTTGAGAGGTAGTTGTTTGTCATCTCAACGGATTCTTATGTTCCATTATTATGTTCTTGTTCTATTTGAGAAACAGTGATATGAAGACTTGTATCTATGAAACGCCCAAAAAATGTACTTTAAAATGCCCATAATCACAATTTTCTTATATCTCAAAATTCACGCATGATACCAAAAATTAAAATTCATATTCTTGATCAGGGAGAAAAATTGAGTGGGAAATGTGTATAACCCGGATTTTAGAGGACCCATAGCGAAAAATAATTTTCGCTAATTTTTGAATTCCAGAGAACATCCGCGCCCTGGCCGCGACGTGCCAGAGGCGTGGAGCAGTGTAAAATGTTCCTTCACGTTGGGTCCGCGTAGCGGATCAGACACAGTCTAGTAAAACCTTTTCCTTAGTTTTTCCTATGTGCCAAAGGGCATTGGGGTCATAGCCTCATTACCACTTAAACATGAAATCACCTATACCTAGTCATTTTTCAACTTTATATCACTCAAGACCCTCACAAAACCTCTCCAAAACTTAACCAAATATCTCATACCAAATTCAAGGATTTCAAACTTAACTTTAGGACTCAAGAATTCACTTCAAGCTCTAAGTTTCCTTCAAGCTCATCTCAAGAAAACCCAATTTTAAGGTATGTGGGTTTCATCAATTGGGTCCTTTCACCATGGAGCCCAATCTTCCTTTTTATGAAACTTGCATGATTTTATTTTGTATTACTTATGGGTGTCTCTTATTATGAAATATGAGCATGATTTATGTTGGGGTTTATCAAAGTACTGTTGATTACGCATGCATATCTATTTTAAGCTGACACTATGAGTTGATCTTTGTCTATTGAGACTATGCATGTTTTGAGCTATGAAAACTATGATCTATTATGAGTTTTAATGATGGATTTCAAGGTACCCTACATGAGGGTTTTACTACATCTTGGTGAGGTGATTTGCATTAAGTTTTCTCATCTTATTTCACTTTCAAATTGCAAGATTTTGAACTAGTATCATGAACCCACCAAGTGTTTGATAAAATGTCAAGACAAAAATTCTCAAGTTATTGATGATCTATTTCATGATTTACAAGTCAAGTGACTATATGATGATTAAAGGCTTTCAAGTATGTATTGAATTCATGAAAATTATCTATGATTTTACAAGTTACATGCTAGTAACTATTCAAGGTTTTTACCTCTTGTGAGTCATTCATGTTAAAGCAAGAGTTCATGTATGATTATGATCTACTCTCATGTTTCAAGTTAGGCTCACAATTAAAGGTCAAGCATATTTCAAGAGCTACTATCATGTTTCCATGTTTCTTACAAGTTATACAAGTTATGATTATTTCAAGTATCCATGGGATTTGACTTAGCACCGATTGAGGCTTAAGATGTGGACATGACTCAAGGGGTCCTTATATAAAGTCTTTTGTCTCTAAACTATGTGACACCATAAGATTATAATTATTACCCTTGCTATACTAGTGTATCCATCTAGTCATGTTATCATGTTTGGTTTGCCTTGGCAAGTAGACCACACCTAGCCGGAGGTGTCATGCGCATCCACTTTACCGAGAGAGTGTCATTCCTTGGATTCCAAGTTGTAGGTACTTGGTCTATATCGATTGAGGTCGCTTCCTACACATGTGTATGCTATATATATGTTATGCAAGATGAACGATTTACAAGCATGTTTTATTATGAGCATTCATTATGCATGTCATATTGTGATTATATATCTATTGCTTATAATTATGCATTTTGATTATATAGGCTTATGTCTTGTTGAATTGCATCCCGCATACTTAGTATATTCAAACATACTAACGTATACTCTATGCATACATGATATTATCATGTAGGGACCGGAGCACCTTTTGATTATCCTCCATGAGGCTAGTTGATATTTCAGAGATAAGCTTTGGTGAGTCCATAAGTCTGAGGACAATATATACATTACTCTTGTTATTTTGAGACTTCTTTATGTTGAACACTTGTTAATATGAGGGTGAGACCAGAGAGTGTCTTGGCCCCCGCTCCATTTCATATTAGAGGTGTTGTTGAATATTATGATGTACTTATGTTATGAGCTTGACTTTATATGCTTTTATGAATCTCAAGATTTCCATTAGTCCCGCTTCCCTTTTTATTATATCTCTTATTGTTTACTTTGCTTCCGCACCAAGGATGTGTAATTGATATGCTAAGAGACTTGTTTGGATACCTTTCCACTCATCGTGTCACGTCTAGGCCCTAGGTTTGGGTCATGACAATCTATTTTCTGTGCATGTAGTAGATTAATGGCTTGTACATATAACACCAAATTTTAGATCATTTCAGTTATTTTTTGTATATAGATCATTTGAGTTTTCATTTCCACTTTAGCTCCACATATATTTGTATGATCGAGTTTTAGGCTGACTTGCTGAGGGATGAGCCAAGTACCATCACACCTGTGTCTGAATTGTGACACCCTTTTTAACACTATAAGAAAGTCTATAAGTATTAGCAATGATGGAACAATGAAAACTGACTACATATATATTATTTAAGAGTTATGTTTGGTGCATTTTCAGTGAAAGATGCTCATGCTTGAAGTTCACTCACATTTATGACACTCAACTCTATTGTTTGTATTAGCTCCAATAACAAAGTTATATAACCAAGAATAATATTAGCTGATTTCTAAAAATAAGATTACCAAAACAAGTTCGTGATTACAAAACAAATTCTAAAACAATACATGGATTTTTGTGACATAGTCTATCTAATTTTTGTCTGTTAGTATATCTCATTTACCGGTAATATTTTTTTCTAAGTTAATTGTCAGTCCATTTTTATTTTTCTTTATTAAATTGTATTATTTTCTATGGTAACTTGCTTTGTTTTTTACTTTGCAACATAATAAACGTTTACTTTTATCCTGATTTGAAAACTAAAGTTGTAAGAATTTAATGATATTAGTTTTCTATCATTCAGAATATGGTTAATCGTATTTGGGACATTAGTTTTCTTTTCTTTTATCGGGAGATGATTTTTGAGAAATATTTCGCAAGTTGGTTCATTTTGCATGCCCGTACTTTTAGCAACACTATCAAGAACTAAAAACTTAGTTATATAACCAAGAATCCGAGCATTAACCCAAAAATGACTCAATCTTAGTTGCACAATCTCAGTAACCTATACCACAATAGGTTTTCTTATTGTTTCCTCCTTTTAGGGGGATGTGATCATAAAGAGTTTTATCAGTTTTTATTTTTATTTCTAAAATTATTAAACTATGTTAAGGATGCTTGTCAATCCATTAAAATAAGTTAAAAAATCTATAGCTACCCCTCTCTTGTGGAAATGTTGATTTAGGAAAAATCGCTCCTTCAATGGCTATCAAAATTCCTAGCGGAAATAAATGCCATCAATCCTAATATTGGTGATGTCATGACCCAGTCCCGGTCATGATGGTGCCTGCTAGTCCCACCTATAGGCAAGTTAATTCCCAACCCAGGATACATGTCCTAGCTCTCTAGTCTAAACCAAATCGATACAACAATAGTATATACGCCAAAAGCTACCTAGAACCTGGAAGTCAACTGTACAAAACTATAATAGATACAAGAACATACCATACACATATATCAATAATCATAATAATATACAAAATCAGAGTGCCTCTACAAATATGAAAATCTACTGTACAAGACCGATGTCTAGATGCAAAAGACGATCATCCACAGAAAGAAGGCTACGAAAAACCCAGAGCTGTCGGTGCTCACCGAAAGTCTCCTGAGCACTTCTGAAGTTCCCTAACTCAGCTATCACACCTTGTACTTGGACCTGCACCATAGGAAGATGCAGAAGTAGGGGTGAGTACCAGAAAAGGCACCCAGTAGGTATCATCGGCCGACCAAGCAAAATAGTAAACATATATAAAGCCCAAAAAGAAAGAGAACTGTAGTAGTGTAGCAAAACAATCTTAGATCAAGGCATAAGCATGCCTAGAAACCCTCAAACCACCATTGAGCCAACCAAGGAGATGAATAATGATAACGGAACCAACCCAAGTGACAAACATCAATACCACTAACAAAAAATGCATAGGCTCATACCACAATGGCCCCCAATGGAGGCATAGTGTTATATGTAGATGCAAGACCCTAGTGTTTATAACTGTACGCCAACTGGGCCCCCGTAAGCTCAAAAGGTACACCCCTGCACACTATAGAATCGGTGGCTGCAATAGCTATAACAAAAATTGAGAAAATGTCTCCTTTTAATTGACGATTATCAAAAAAATCAGAAAATATTACAAAATTTATATTAACCGCATTCAATATAAGTTCAAGACACATAAGGGCTCTAACCATATTTCGACAGATCATCACAGAATCTCTCAAAACCATCACATAATCCTAGAGAATCATCACAGAGCCCAGCTCTCCATATCATCAGAATAAAGGGTCAGTTGTACGTAGTTGTAATGCTCTAGCATCCAAGTTTGAACGCCCCTGAGCCCCCAAAAGCCCAGAAGGTACACCCACGCACAATCAGGATGTGAATAGGTGAGTGGATCCATGGGTAAATAATTGGTCCCCTGGCCCATAAATCATAATAGTAATTGGGTTCCCGACCCATCAGAAATAGTGTCACACGGGGACTCGAACCCCTAATATCACCCAGGGACTCTAACTCCTGGGTCTTCCGACCTGACCTCCTATTAGACAGTCAGCCAGGGCCAAGTGGTCTGACCATAAATGTAACAGTAGGACATATCCCTTACGGGAGAAAGAATCCCCATATTATAATCAATACTGTCTCATCATCAGTGTATCAAACAAGGTGTGCTGCCCCGCAAAATATCAATCAATAGGGCCCCAGGCCTAAAGAAATTGCCAATGCTCGGACCCCTTTAGAATCGACACCCTAGTCTTAGACACTCAGATGTTACCACGAGAGATTAGGACTACGGGGAGCGTCACTCGGGTCTAGACACTCGGACGTGACCACCGGAGACTTGAACAATAGGTTGTGTCATAAATCTCTCAAATCATAACATCAGAAAAATCTCCCTCTCTCTCTCCAACTGGATCCGGATCCCCCAATCATATCATCTCTCCCAAGTCACAATAACCAAGTCATTCCCAAAGTATGCAAGGAACTCAGAGTAGTAGCTAACATCAGTGTAACAGTGCGTAGACCTTAATACTCAAAATAGAATTAGGGTCAGCAGACAACCATGCTACAATATATCCTACCGTAGGTAATGGAAATTAAAGTGTGGTAATAACAACGGTATCATAAGTGCCCCCAATATGTAGGCCTAGCAGAATCTTAGTATGCCCGTAATCAAGTTACAGTATGACATAGAATCAATACACAGTCCCCTATCCCGCATATCTTTGTAGCAATAGGCAATACACACTCACACTTGTTTAGGTGCAAGTCAAGTTAGTACGCATGCCTTCCCTAAGCTCTAGCTCATACTCGGCCCTTATCGGGCCCTTTTTCTATGTAAAGTAACTCATAGGGCAGCATCGGTATAACCTAAGCTAAGGCTCAATAGTCTAGATAATCAGAATGATGACACCCACTAGGATCATATCATAGCTCAGCAGCCACAAAGGATATTGCCTAAGGCAACCATATGTTGGCCCACTGGAAACGTGCCCCTCTCAACTAAATGTCAGTCCCCAAGGCTAACCCATATAACTAGAGTTTCGTTGTAAATCTCCCAGAAGCCTCGTAGGATATAACCCATACCTCACTAACAGTGTCACATTCCCATCTCTAACCCGCTAGTGGCTTAGTGTCAACACATCTCGTATTACAGGTCACAAGGCTCTTTTAGAGGTACAACTATGACCATCCCTAGAACATGGTGTTTATATAGTCACTAACTAGTGGCACAAGTACATAACAGATAACAGCAGTATACAGGATCATATACACTACAAGGTAACATAGAATCATGTTTAATCGGGTTTCTACCAAAAGTACTCAGTAAAGATATAGATAACCGCAGCCACATCATGCATATATATACCAACCAGATATGGATACTTTATGCAGTGCACAGGTAGCATGTAATCACGGTCAACTTCAATAGCTAGTATATTCCGATAGTCTTAGACCATGCATACATACAAGGAAGATTCAAGATTAGTGTACATACATGTCACATGTTGACAACTCCAACCAACCCCTTTTAAGCCCTTTCGTAGTCATATAACGTAAGAACTCAGGAATATAGAAGCTAATGCCAACACAGTCCTCAATACAACAACTACCATCCCATCACATTACATATACACAACACATAGGTCATATCCAGGCATATGCAACATATACTCCACAACTCAATCTATAAACAAGACATTCCTACACATTACAATTCAAATATGCAAGCATTTCAGCTTAGTCTTGGGTTTAGAGGAAGCCTAGCCTACCTGGCATCTGATGTCTCTTGCTCCGAGTTAATCCAACCAAGTTTTCCTATCTGAATTGCCTCCTGATGTTGCTCAGCTATCAAAACATAAGTCACAAGATCATTATGGATAATTTGGCCGTAAAATCTCAAGAAACTGGTGAAATTACATCAATTATGACTAAAACGAGAAAAAATTAGGCCCACACTCAAAATGCTAAAGCAATCCCCATAAAATGATCCCATATCATCACAAGTCCATATCCAGATATTCGGCCAAAATGGACCCCAGAAGACCAAGAAAACGCCTAAAATGAAGTTAAAAACTTCATTGGAAAAACATTCTTTTTAAAACTTTCTCGGTCAAAATTCGCAAAAATTAGACAAAATCAGCGAACACCCAGCATACCATAATGTCCCTCTCAGAATGTAAAATAATTTAGGTACAGATTTCATTTAATTTCGTTAAGAAATGACTGAGATATTGCAATGTAAAATTTTCACTCATTTCCGATATATCAACAAAGAAAATATAAAAATTTACCTCGAAATACATACCAAATCCCGAATACGACTTCACCATAACATTCCTTGCGAAAACCCAAGTCACATAGCCTTTTGAATCCCTCAAATCGAATGAAAAATAAGCTCAGAATCATGATGCAAAGTTGGAGGAAATATATGTATATATATCCATTTGAAGACAACCATATCTATCGATGTAGAGGTGCTGCCACCTCATGCTAGGTGGTGCCATTTGGCTGTGCCACATGGCGGCATCATAAGGTGCCATGTCACCCCTTCTTCCTTATCCTTTTAAATCTCTGTTTTGTCATTCCGGGCTCATTCGTACTCTAATTTTCACAAACGAACTATGTAACCCTATAGATTCCTATGTTCCGGATCCAACAGCGCAATCAAAATTTTCAACGGAGCTTCCAACGGTAAAGTGAGGTTCCTACTTCTTTATGGGTGTGTTTGGTATGGAGGAAAATATTTTCCGAAAAATATTTTCTCATTTTCTCATGTTTGGTTGGCTTAAATATTTTGGAAAATGTTTTCCAAAACAACTCATTTTCCTCAAGTTTAAGGAAAATGACTTCCTTTCAAAAATCATCCATACCTAATCTCCCTTCAAAAATTATTTTAATATTTTTTCAAAATAAAATAAGAGAAAAAAATTTCAGGAAAATTTATTTTTTTCCACCCATTCTTATTCCGACCCGCCCAATTGAAAATCTATTTTTATGAAAACATAAATTTTGAAAATTTTATTTTGACTATACCCCACCCCCAACCCCTACAAAGCCTCCCCCGCCACCTGCCCCCAGCCCCCA
>JAABOM020108803.1:0-24685 GCA_011800125.2 Solanum clarkiae
AGCTCCATAGTTCAAAACATGCTTAGTCATAATAAGGAAATCATTTTATAGTATAAACTTAAAATGAGTAAACATGTGTTTTCAATACAATTTTCATGAAACACCTACATACTATATTATCATAATAAATAAATAGTAATACGCATAAGCAACACCACTTGGAAACATGTAATTTTCATAAAAAGGAAGGTTAGGCACCGTGGTTTAAAGGAGCCAGTGAATGAACTTAGACCTTGAATTTCTTGAAATTGGGTTATGAAAGACTTGAATCTTAGAAGTGGGTCGTGGAATCGAAAACTTTCTCCTCAGTTCCTTTGAATTCATATTGGGGTTTTGGTGAAGACTCTTGAAAGAATTTGAGAGTGTGTTTAAGTTTAGAGTAATGAATTTGATCCTTTATAATAGGGTTTAGGTCTTTTGGGGATGTTAAGATAGCATTGGAATTCTACAAAGTTCATTAGAATGGATTAAATACATGAAAAGACCATTAGTGAATGGAGAAAAAAATTGGCAAAGTGATGCTCCACTGAGGGCCTAACGGCCCATGTGCCACACAACGATCCTGTGGAGTTCCCATGAGGTGATACTTAGTTAAACAAATTTGGGAGTTGGGATACTTGGGAAAAATTAATATTTCATCACCTATACGGGGGCCTCCATGGGTCGTGTGGAGCTACATGGTCCTTGTAGAACCCCGTGCAGCTGCACTTGGTGAGAAAAATGTTGTCAGGAGACGTCACACCAAGGACTATGGCTTGTGAATCTTTCCACGACCCTTGAGGATGGTTGTGGCACTACACTCCGTCAAGAACTCCCTTCCACACCCACTATGCCTTACTTACACACCCCAACGACGAGCTACACAGTAAGTGGCAAGCCACACAAACCTTCCCACTGAGCGTGCCCCACCTTATTAACTAATAATGGGCTTTTCCTACTCAATATAGTCCACACAGTCCGTACGAAGCCTCACTGCCTGTATATGTGCTCGTGCGGCATCACTGTACGGGAGGGCCTCACGAAAATGATCATAACTCCTTCATCCGAACTCGGAATAAGGTGAAACCAAGTCCGTTGGAAATATAACTCAAAGGGCTTTCATTTGACATGTAGTGGGTCATCTGTTCCAAGGTGTGCTAAAAGTTATGCTCACTTAAAGTTGACACTTGCATAAACCAACACCCAAAACTCAATTCATAGGTAAGTCATGAACTTATCTAAGTACTAGAAGTCTCCCACTACCCTAATACAGACCAGACCTAAGAAAATGAGTCTTGAAACATGGGTACATAAGAGCATTGAGCTATAGGATATCACAACCTACGTGCTCAAAACAAGGGTAGGGATGGTTATCCTCAAGGTCAAGGTGCTAATGTTGGTCAAAGCGCAAAGAGAGGCCAACAAGGGTGTGCGCCAATGCAAAATAGGTTCTATGATCTTCAAGGGAGGCGTGGAGTGGATGAGTTGCCTGATGTTATTACCGGTATGTTAAAGGTTTTTTCATTAAGATGTGTATGTTTTGATAGATCCAGATTCCACTTTTTGTTTTCTTACTCCTATTGTTGCCAATAAGCTTCATGTGTGTCCCCAATTGTTGTATGAACTTACGAAGTGTGTACTCCCATTGGTGAGTTCATTATTTCTAAAAGACTTTATAGGGATTAACCCATGTTCATATTGCATAAAGTCTTTTGTTATGATTTTTTTGAGCTTCATATGGTCAATTTTGATATTATTCTTAGGATGGATTGGTTACATGCATATCATGCTTCTATTGATTATAGGACCCGTAAAGTTAGATTTCAATTCCCTTATGAGTCCATTCTTGAGTGGTAAATTTATAATGTGGTAGTCAAGGGTGAATTCATTTCTTTTCTTAAAGCCCAAAAATTTAGTTCTTAAGGGCTTGGGATATTTAGTCAAAAGTCCCTCCTATTGATTCGATTCTGGTGGTCAATGAGTTTCTTGGTGTCTTTTCTGATGAGCTTTCCAGTATTCCTATCGAAAGAGAAATAGACTTTGGTATAGACCTCCTCCCTGATACAAAACCCATTTCCATTCCTCCTTACCATATAACCTCGGTGGAGTTGACGGAGTTTAAGGATCAATTGAGAGATTTATTGGAGAAGAGTTTCATAAGGTCTAGCAAGTTACCTTGGGGTGCACGATATTATTTGTAAAGAAAAAGGATTGTTCTCTTAAAATGTACATTGATTAGCAACGACTCAATAAATTCATTGTAAAGAACAAGTATCCTCTAGCAAGGATAGTGAAACGCCCTAAAAATTTGCCTAAAAAATGTTCATACTTGTAATTTTCATATATGTCAAATCCGTGGATGATATTAAAAATCCAAATTCATATTCTTAATTACGGAGAAAAATCAAGTGGAAAATGGGTATAATCTAGATTCTAGAAAATTGATAGCGAATAATGATTTTCGCCAACATTTCACAAAATAGTAGGTGTTCGCGTTGGCTCCGCGATGCGGACCTATTGCAGAGTAGTGTTATCACTTCCTTAATTTTTCTGTTTCAGTCTAAGGCATTGGGGTCATGGCCCAATGGCCATTTACACATGTAATCTCTAATATTAGCTATTTTTTAATTCCATATCACTCAAAAGCCTCTCCAAGACTTAACCAAATATTTCATCCAAATTCAAGTGTCTCAAGCTTAATTCCAGATCTCAAGAACTCCATTCAAGTTTCAAGACTCATTTAAGTCTACATCAAGGAATCTCCAAATTTAGGTATGTGGGTTTCATCCATTGGGTCCTTTCACCCATGGAGCCCAACCCTTCTATTTTATGAAAATTGTATGTTTTCAAGTTGTATTACTTATGAGTGTCTCTTATTATAAAATATGAGAATGATTTATGTTGGGGTTTTCTCAAATTTTATTATGCATGACTATCTATTTTAAGCTTATACTATGAGTTAATTTTTGTCTATTAAGACTATACATGATTCAAGCTATGAAATCTATGAACTATTATGAGTTTTGATGTGATTTAAAAGTTACCCATTATGGAATTTTACCATGATATTGGTGGGCTGATTTATATGACTTTAAGATGTATCGATTTCACCTATTTTACGATCTATACTCTTGCATTTTGCATGATTTGAGCATGTATTCATTATGTGCCCACCAATTGTTCGATGAAATGTTAAATCAAGAATTCTCATGTATTTACATGTTTTACAAGTCAAAGGACTTCATGATAAATATGGGCTATCAAATATGTTATAAATTCATGATATTATCTATGATTATGCAAGTATCAAGGTAAGCCCTATTTTTTTAGATTTTATCTCTTGTAAGTCGTTCGTGTTAAAGTAAGGGTTCACGTATGAATTTTATCTATTCTCATGTTTCAAGTTACGCTCTCCATTAGAGGTCAAGTATGTTTAAAAACTACTCATGTCATGATTCCATGCTTATTACAAGCTTTTAAGGTTTAGATTATTTCAATTATTCTGTGAGATTAGACTTAGCACTGATGGATTCGACTCAGCGTGGATTATCTCTAAGAGTCTATACTCCTTTTCCCAAAAGTGCCAACATAGGATTATATTATACCCTTGCTATACTAGTGGATCCATAAGTGCACTTTATCATGAAATTTACCTTGAAATGGGATAGGTTGCCGTAAGGAGGGTTTACTTCTTCAAAATGGGATGGGATCACATAAGGTGAAGTATGGTTTGCCTTGGCAAGTAGACCACCTCTTTACCAATGAGAGGTGATCATCAAGATTCAAAGTTGTAGCTCACTGGTCTTATTCCTTGTCGGCTGAGGTCTCTTCGTACATATGTATTATGATCTATACAAGTTGAATGATTTATAAGTATGTTCTACTACAAGCATTGATTGTGCATGCCATATTAGAATTTTGCTTATCTATTGCTTGTTACTATGTATTTTGACTATAGTGGCTTATGTTTGTCATATTGCGTCGTACATACTTAGTGCATTGAGGCGTACTAATGCATACTTTATACCTATATGATATCACTATGTAAGAATTGGAGCTCCTCTTGATCATCCTCCATGTGGTTGGATAGATTATTCGAAGTTAAGCTTGGTGAGTCCTCAAGCTCGGGACACTATCTACTTTCTCTTGTTATTTCTAAGACTTCTTTATGCTGAACATTTGACATTGTGAGGGTGAACCCAGAAAGTGTCTTAGCCCTCGCTTTATTCCAAGTTTAGAGGTGTATGTTGAATATTATGATGTATTTATGATTATGAGCTTGACTCTTCTTATGGATTCTATATTTATGAAAAGATTCCCTTTGTCCCGCTTCTCATTTTATATATCTTTTATTGTTGTTTACTTTGCTTTGACGACCAAGGATGTGTGATTGATATGCTAAGAGGCTCGTTTGGGTCTTTTCGTGTTCCCATCCACCGTATCACGTCTAGGCCCTAGGCTTGGGTCATGACAAACTTGGTATCAAAGTACTAGGTTGTTAATAGTCCTCGAAATCCAACACACCATATCAACTAGAGTCTTGTTCATGGTTGTGAAGTGCACCATAACTATGAGTAAGAGACTATGAGGCATTTTAGGAAATGTTTCCTTTCTTCATGGTCTATGTTGTGCTATAGAAGTTATGATAAGGTTTTTCTCTAACAAATGTTCTTTGCTATTCTAGATCATGTCAGTTCCAAGAGGAAGAAGAGCTCCAACACTTGAGGAGCAACTGGCTCCTCTCGCTTCTTAAGAAGGAGGGGTAGGGCAAAAGGATTTCCGTGATACTATTATAATGTTGACCCATGCTATGATTAACTAAATCAACTAAGGGGCCCAAGTTCCTCATACTCCTACTCTGGCCTCTAGAGCGAGGGATTTTACAAGGATGAACCCACCGGAGTTTTATGGGTCCAAGGTGGATGAGGATACCCAAGAATTTATTGATGAGGTGTATAGGGTGTTTTCCACTATGGGGATTAATTTAGAGGATAAAAGAGAGTTAACAGCCTACCAAGTCAAAGGGGTAGCTCACATTTGGTTCAAAGTGACATTTCTCAATCAGATTTTTCCTATCGAGCTATGGAAGCCTAATATGATAGAGTTTACGAACCTTAAGCAAGGTTCCATGAGTGTGAGGGAGTATGCTCACAAGTTCAATAAGATTTCCAAGTATGCTCTACATTTGATTGTCGAACCAAGATCTAGAATGAACAAATTTGTGTCAGGCATATCCAGCTTAGTTAATGAGGAGTGTCGTACGCAATATTGGTAAGTGATATGGATTTTTATCAGCTCATGACTTATGCCAAGAAACTATAAGGAGAGAAGCTTAAAAAGAGAAAGAGTGGTGAGTCTAAGAGGGCTCGCTCTGAAGGTGCGTTCCAAGGCTCAAAGTGTGGCCAATTTCCTCAAGGCCACAAGTTCCAAGGCCAAGGGTCATCCAATGCTTCCAACAAGTGGTTTGCTAATAATAACCTAATCAAAGATTCCAAGGTTATAATGAAGGGGTGATAAAGCCTAGGTGACCATGGTGTGAAAAGAATCATGGTGGTCTATATTTGAGAAATTCAAATTCTTGCTTTGGTTCCAGCGAAGTTGGCACAAGGTTATTGATTGTCCTCATGCTCAACCGAAAGGTAGAGATGGCCGTCCTCAAGGCCAAGGTGCTCATATGGGCCAAAGAGGAAGAGGAGGTCATCAAGGAGGTGCTCTAAGGTAAAATAGATTCGATGCTCTTCAAGAGAGACAAGGAGTTGATGAGGTGCCCAATGTTATTATCGGTATGTTAAATGTTTTTTATTTTTATGTGTATGCATTGATTGACCCGGGTGCCACTCTTTTTTTTATTAATCCTTTTATTTACAAAAGGCTTCATGTTAGTCTCGAATTGTTGTGTGAGCCTTATGAAGTGCGTACCCTCATTGGTAGTCTATTGTTGCTAATAGAGTCTATGGAAATTGTCCCGTATTTATTTTGTAAAGTATTGCCTTATGACTTTGTTGAATTAGATATGGTGGATTTTGATGTCATACTTGGGATGGATTGATTGCGTGCATATTACGTTTCTATTGATTGTAGAGCCAGTAGGGTTAAATTCCAATCCCTAATGAGCCTATTCTTAAGTATGAAAGTTGTAACGTAGTAGTGAAGGGTCGGTTCATTTCTTATCTTAAAGCCCAAAAGTTGATTTGGAGGGTTAGGGATGTTGAGTCCAAAGTCCTTCCTGTTGAGTCGGTTCCAATAGTTAATGAGTTTCTTAATGTCTTTCCCGATGACCTTCCCGGTGTTTCTCCCAAAAGAGAAATAGATTTTGGTATAGAACTCCATCCCGATACTCAATCCATTTCTATTCCCTCTTACTATATGGCCCCGATGGAATTAAAGGAGTTGAAGGATCAATTGAAAGATTTGTTTGGAAAAGGGTTTCAAAAGGACTAGTAAGTTGCCTTAAAGTGCACCGGTGTTATTTATGAAAAAGACGGATAGTCTCTTAGAATGTCTCTTAGAATGTGCATTAATTACCGGTAACTTAATAGGCTCATCATAAAGAACAAGTACCCTCTACGAAGGATTGATAACCTTTTTGATCAACTTCAAGGGCCTAGTCACTTTTCTAAGATTGATCTTCGTTTTAGCTTTCACCAAGTGAAAGTGAGGCAGGGTGATATTCCCAAGATAATTTTTTGGACAAGATATGGGCATTTTGAATTTGCGGTTATGTCATTTGTGTTGATCAATGCACCGACTATCTTTATGGATCATATGAATAGGGTCTTCAAAACCCTACTTTGACTTATTTGTGGTGGTCTATATTGATGATATCTTGATTTATTCCTATAGTAAAGAGAAGCATGTAGATCACTTGAGGGTGGTGTTATAAATCTTGAGGGAGGGAGAAGTTATATGCTAAGTATGAAAAATGTAGGTTTTGGTTGAAGGAGGTTGTATTTTTGGGACATGTGGTGTCGGAGGATGGTATTAAGGTGGATCCTAAGAAGACGGAGGTGATAAGGAATTGTCCTAGACCTTTGACTCTATCGGACATTAGAAGTTTCTTGCGTTTGGCAGGTTATTACCAGAGGATTGTTAATGGTTTGTCTTCTATTGCTTCCTCTATGACTAGGTTAACATGAACGACAACAAAGTTTGTTTGGACCGATGAGTGTGAAAAGAGTTTTCAAACCTTGAAAGATAAGTTTTTCTCCGCTCCCATAGCGGCCTTATCGGAAGGGTTAAAAGGGTTTGTGGTTTATTGTGATGCTTCTAGAATTAGTTTAGGATGTGTGTTGATGCAAAATGGTAAGGTAATTGCATATGCCTCTAGACTTCTAAAGGTGCATGAGAAGAATTATCCCACCCATGATCTTGAATTGGCGGCTGTGGTATTTGCATTGAAAATTTGGCATCATTACTTATATGGGGTTTATGTTGATGTGTTCACTGATCATAACAGTCTCCAATATGTGTTCACCCAAAAATATCTTAACTTGAGACAAAGAAGGTAGTTAGAACTCCTTAAGGATTATGATATGAGTTTGCATTATAATCCCGACAAAGTTAATATTGTGGCTGATGCTCTAAGTAGAGTGTCCATGGGGAGTTTGGCTCATATAGATGATGGTGGTAAAGGAGTGGCTAGAGATATTCACCAATTGGCTAGGTTAGGGTTTAGGTTGAATGAAATGTAAAATGGTAGTGTAGTGGTTGTTGATGGTTCTAAATCGTCCTTGATTGAGGAGGTAAAAGAAGCACAAGATCTTGACCCAGCCTTGCTAGAGTTGAAGACCTTGGTGAAGGATGACAAAGTGGAGGTTTTCACCTAAGGGGGAGATGGTGCCATTAGATACCAAGGTAGATTGTGTGTGCCTAATGTTGATGATTTGAGGACATTGATTTTAGATGAGGCTCATAATTCATCATATTCTATTCACCCCGGTTCTACAAAGATGTATATAGATATTTGAGGGAGTGGTATTGATGGGGTGGTATGAAGAGAGATATTGCTGATTTCATATCTGGACGTCACTATGGCCAATAAGTGAAAGCCACACATCAAATGTCGCGTGTCCTAGCTCAAGACATAGAGATTTTTACATGGAAGATGGAAGAGATCAACGTGGATTTTGTGGTTGGGTTGCTAAAGACTAGGAAAACTTTGACTCTATTTGGGTTGTGGTTGATAGAATGACAAAGTTGGCTCATTACCTACCGATTAAGATCACTTATGGTGCCGAAGATTATTCTAAGTTGTATATTCATGAGTTGGTTAGATTGCATGTAGTGCCTTTGTCTATCATTTTGGATCTTAGTGCTCAATTCACTTCACATTTTTGGAGATCCTTCCAAAGGGGTCTTGGTACCAAGGTTAAGCTTAGCAGGACTTTTCATCCTTAAATGGATAGCCAAGTCGAGTGGACTATTCAAACTCTTGAGGATATGCTTAGGGCTTGTATTTTGGGGTTTATAGGTAGTTGGGATGAATATCTTCCACCTATTGAATTTTCTTACAACAATAGCTACCACTCAAGAATTTGTATGGCTCCCTTCGAAGCTATTTATGATAGGCACTGTGGATCCCCATTTTGATGGCTTTGTTAGGTCTGGATTTAGTTATGGTAGCTTTGGAGTAAGTGCGATTGATAAGGGAAAGGTTGAAGATAACCGAAAGTAGAGAAAAGTCCTACTCCGATATGAGGAGAAGAGATCTTGAGTTTAAGGTTTGTGATTGTGTTTACTTGAAGATCTCACACATGAAGGGTGTAGTCTAATTTGGCAAGATGGGTAAATTTAGCCAAATAGAGTGTTGAGGAGGATTGGTAAGATGGCCTATGAGTTGAAGTTGCCCATTGATATGAATATGGTTCATCCGGTCTTCCATGTATCTATGTTGAGGAGATGTGTTGGTGTCCCAAGTGCTATAGTGCCCTTAGAGGTTTTTGGTGTTGTAGAAGATAATTTTACCTATGAAGAGATCCCAGTTGATATACTAGATAGACAGGTCAAGAGGTTGAGAAACAAAGATGTAACTTCCGTCAAGGTCCTTTGGAGGAATCAACAAGTTAAAAGTTCCACGTGGGAAGCCGAGGCGGACATGAGAAAGCGATATACATATCTCTTCCATTCTAATCAAGCCAAAGGTACTAATTTAAGTCCACAATATGATTCCTAATCCTAAGTTTTAGCCTTCATACATGTTGCATGCATCAATGTTTATGGTAACATGTTTATGATGGTTTTGACGTTCATGTTGATATTTTTGAAAGTGATGTTTAAGTGTAATTGTTGCATTAATGTCGGGTTGAAATCATCATGATTACTTCTCTTATTCATGTTTGTTGACATTCGAGAACGAATGTTCCCAAAGGGGAGATTGAAATTCCCCAAAAATGTTCCTCGAAAATGCCCATAATCATAATTTTCATATATCTCAAAATTCGTGCGTGATATTGAAAACCAACTTCATATTCTTGATCAGGGGGAAACATTGAGTAAGAAATGGATATAACTCAGATTTTAGAAGACCTGTAGTGAAAAATAATTTTCGCCAATTTTTCACAAAATAGTAGGTGTTCGCATTGGCTCCGTAATGCGAACTTATCGCGGAGCAGCGTTATCATTTCCTTAATTTTCTGTTTCTATCTAAGGTATTGGGGTCATAGCCCATGCCTATTATACGTGAAATCTCTCATACATAGTCATTTTCAACTATACATCACTCAAAAACCTCTCCAAGGTATCTCAAGCTTAATTATGAATCTCAAGAACTCCATTTAAGCTTCAAGTCTCCTTCAAGTGTACATCAAGCAATCCCCAAATTTAGGTATGTGGGTTTCATCCATTGGGTTCTTTCGACCATGGAGCCCAATCTTTCTCTTTTATGAAAATTGCATGTTTTCAAGTTGTATTACTTATGGGTATCTCTTATTAAAAGTATAAGCAAGATTTATGTTGGGGTTTTGTCAAATATTATTGACTATGTATGAATATCTATTTTAAGCTTATACTATGAGTTAATCTTTGTCTATTGAAACTATTCATAATTCAAGTTATGAAATCTATGAACTATTGTGTAGTTTTGATGTGATTTACAAGTTACACATGATGGGGTTTTACCATGATGTTGGCGGGCAGATTTAGATGACTTTAAGATGCATTGATTTCACTATTTCATGATCTATAGTTTTGCATTTTGCATGATTTGGACATTATTCATATGTGCCCACTAAGTGTTCGATGAAATGTCAAATCAAGAATTCTCAAGTTATTTGCATGTTTTACAAGTCAAGTTACTTCATGATGAATATGGGCTATCAAGTATGTTCATGAATTCATGAAAATATCTATGTTTATGTTGGTATCAAGTTAAGCCCTATTTTCAAGATTTTACCTCTTGTGAGTCATTCAAGTTAAAGAAAGAGTTCATGTATGATTATGATCTATTCTCATGTTTCAAGTTAGACTCACCATTAGAGGTCAAGTATGTTTAAGAGCTACTCATGTCATGATTTCATGCTTATTACAAGTTATTAAAGTTATGATTATTTCAAGTATTCTATGGGATTAGACTTAGCACCAATGGATAAGATGTCAGTGTGGATTATCTCTAAGGGTCCATACTCCTTTCCTCAAACTATATGCCTACATAGGATTATGTTATACCCTTGTGATACTAGTTGATCTATTTAGTGCACTTTATCATGAAATCCACCACAAAATGGGATAGATACCGTAAAGAGGATGGGTTACTTCTCTGAAATGGGACGGGCTCCCATAAGGTGAAATATGATTTACCTTGGCAAGTAGTCCACCTCTTTATCGGTGAGGGGTAATCATCGGGATTCCAAGTTATACCTCACTTGGTCTTATTCCTTGTCGGTTGAGGTCTCTTCCCACATATGTATATTATCACACAAGTTGAATGATTTATAAGTATGTTCTACTTCAAGTATTGATCATGCATGTTATATTGGAATTTTGCCTATCGATTGCCTATAACTATACATTTTGAATATATTGGCTTATGTGTTGTCACATTGCATCCTATATAATTAGTACATTCAAATGTACTAACTCATGTTTTGTGCCTACATTATATCATCACATAGGGACCAAAGCTCCTCTTGATCATCTTTAACGTGGCTAGAGAGATTATTCGAAGACAAGCTTGGTGAGTCCTCAAGTTTGGGGACACTATCTACTTTCTCTTGCTATTTCTAAGACTTCTTTATATTAAACATTTGACATTATGAAGGTGAGCTGAGAAAGTGTCTTGGCCCCCGCTCCATTCCATGTTTAGAGGTGTATGTTGAATATTATGATGTATTTATGATTACGAGTTTGACTCTTCTTATGGATTCTATGTTTATGAAAAGATTCCCTTAGTCCCGCTTCCCATTTTATATATCTTTTGTTTTTGTTTACTTTGCTTCCGCGACCAAGGATATGTGATTAATATGCTAAGAGGCCTATTTGGGTCCCTTCGAGTTCCCATTCATCATGTCACGTCTAGGTCCTAGGCTTGGGTTGTGATAGATAGATGACCTTTTTGATCAACAACAAAGCGCTAGTCACTTTTCTAAGTTTGATCTTCGGTCCGGATACCACCAAGTGTGGTTTATGGAGTGTGATATTCCCAAAATGGATTTTCAGACTAGGTATGGGCATTTTAAATTTGTAGTAATGTCTTTTGGTTGACTAATGCACCAAAACTATTTATGGTTCTCATGAATAGGATCTTTAAACCCTACCTTGATATGTTTGTGATGGTCTTTATTCATAATATATTGATTTATTCCTGGAGTGAAAAAGAACAGGTGAATTATTTGAGGTTGGTGTTATAAATTTTGAAGGATGAGAGATTGTTTTGTAAGTGTGAAAGAGGTTGGTTGAAAGAGGTTACATTCCAAGTGCATGTGGTGTCGGGTGATGGAATTAAAGTATACCCTAAGAAGACAGAGGTGATACGAAATTGGCCTAAGCCCTTGACTCTAATAGATATTAGGAGTTTCTTGGATTTGGAAGGTTACTACCAGAGGTTCATGAATGATTTCTCTTCTATTGCTTGACCCAAAAGAAGGCAAAATTAGTTTGGACCAATGAATGTGAAAAGAGTTTTCAAACTTTGAAAGACAAACTCATCCTCGCTCCTATTTTTGCTTTACCGGAAGGGTTAGAAGAGTTTGTGGTTTATTGTGATACTTCAAGGATTGATTTAGGGTGTGGTTGATGCAAAACGACAAGTTTATAACATATGCCTCTAGAAAACTAATGGTGCATGAGCGAAACTATCCCACCCATGATATTGAATTCACGATTGTGGTATTTTCTTTGAAAATATGGCATCATTATTTAGGATTTTGTGATTAGTTTGCCTAAGACTAGGAAACACTTTGATTCTATTTGGGTTATTACTGATAGGATGACAAAGTCGGCTTACTTATAACTGGTTAAAACAACTTATGGTGTCGAAGATTATGCCAACTTATATATTTATGATGAGCTAGTTAGATTACATGGGGTACCCTTGTCTACCATTTTGGATCATGGTGCTCAATTCACTTCTCATTTTTGGAGGTCATTCCAAAAGGGTCTTGGTATCAAGGTTAACCATAGCATGGCTTTTCATCCTCAATAGATAACCAAGCCAAAAGGACTATCCAAACTCTTGAGGATATTCTTAGGGCTTGTGTTTTGGAGTTCAAGGGTAGTTGGGATAAACATCTTCCACTTATTGAGTTTACTTACAACAATAGCTATCACTCAAGCATTGGCATGGCTTCCTTTGATACTTTATATGATAGGCATAGAAGTTCCCTGATAGGGTGGTTTGATGTTAGGGAGATGGCTTTGTTAAGCCCGGAATTGGTTATGAAAGCTTTGGAGAAGGTGAGGTTGATAAGGGAAAGTTTGAAGATGGCTCAAAGTAGGCAAAAGTCCTACTCTAATGTGAGAAGAAGAGATCTTGAGTTTAATATGGATGATTGGGTTTACTTGAATGGTCCGATTTGGCTAGAAAGGGAAATTGAGCTCGAGGATTCTGGGAACTTATAGAATTTTGAGTAGTGTTGGTAAGGTTTCCTATGAATTGGAGTTGCCTATGGATATGAGTATGGTTCATCCGGTCTTCCATGTGTCTATATTGAGGAAATGTGTTGGTGACCCTAGTGCTATAGTGCCCCTAGAAGTTATGGGTATGGTGGAAGATAATTTTACCTATGAGAAGGTCTCGGTGGAGATATTGGATAGACAAGTTAAAAGGTTGAGGAACAAAGATGTAGCATCCGTCAAGGTTCTTTGGAGGAGTCAACAAGTTGAAAGTGCCACATGGGAAGCCGAAGTGGACATGAAAAAGCGAAACCGATACCTCTTTCTTTCTTCTAAAAAAAAAGGAAATAACTTAAGCCCCATCTACGATTTGAAGTCTTAAGTTTGATCCCTCGTGTAATTTTTGCATGCATTTATGTTCATGGTAACAAGTTTATGGTGATTATTGACATTTATGTTGAGACTTTTAGAAAATGACATTTAAGTGCACTTGTTTCATACATGTCAGGCTGAAAGCTTCATAATTACATCTCTTATGTATGTCTATTTAACATTTGGGGATGAATGTTCCCAAGGAGGAGATATTGAAACACCCTACATGTTCTTCGAAATGACCCATAATCATACTTTCCTTATATCTCAAAAATAGTGTGTGATTTTGGAAATCTGACTTCACATTCTTGATCGGGCGCAAAATTGAGAGGGGAATAGATAAAACTTGAATTTTAAAAGACTTGTAGCGAAAAATAATTTTCGTTAATTAATCAAATTCTAGTGTGCATCCGTGCCCCAAGCGCTACGCGGCCTAGGCACAGACTAGCACAAAACCTTCCTTCACGTTTGGTCCACATCACAAATTGGACGTGGACTTGTGTAACTTTTCCCTATTTTTCATTCATACTTAGTTATTTTTCAATTCTAGAACTTACAAAACTCTATCTAAAACCTCGTTAAGATTTTATCAAAATCTCCAGTCAAATTCAAGAATCTCAAAAACAACTTTGGATTTCAAGGACCCAATCCAATCATCAAGTCTCCATCAATTTTACTCCAAGAAGTTCAATGTTTAAAATGTATGTGAGTCTTCATCCATGAGTCTTTTCACCCATAGAGACTGACCTTCTCATTTTATGAAAATTGCATGATTTCAAATTGTATTTCTTATGGGTGTCTCTTATATTGTATTATAAATATGAATTACGTTGGGCTTTTATCAAGTATTGATTGATTATTCATGAACATCTATATTAAGCTTGTTCCATGAGTTTATTTATGTCTATTGAGATTATGCATGATTTGAACTATAAAAACTATGAACCATGGTGAACTTTTGAGATGGATTTCGTGTTATGCAAATTAAGGGTTTTACTACTATGATTGGTGGGTCGAATTTCATGATTCTCAAATGGTTGATTTTACTCTCTTACATTATTACTCTACAAAAATTACATGATTTTGAACATGTGTCCATATACCCACCATGTGTTTGATAAAACTATATGACAAGGATTTTCAAGTTAAAGATAAGTTATTTCATGATTTACAAGTCAAGTGATTTCAAGACTATTGTGGGCTCCCAAGTATGTATGTAATTTATGAAAGTATCTATGATTTTACAAGTGACAAGTTGAGGCTTATTTAAGATTTTAACTTCTTATGAGTCATTTATGTCAAGTGGAGGGATCAAGCATGATCATTATTTTACCCTCATGTTTAAGTTCAAGTAAGCTCAGAAGTAGAGGTCAAGCAAGAATGAGCTACTCAAGTCATGTTATCATGTCTCTTACAAGATATTCATGTTATGATTAAAGTATGATTATTTCAAGTATTCATTGGGATTATACATTGCACCGATTAAGGCTTAATATGGGGACTTGACTCAAGAGGTCTTTATATAAAATCTTTAGTCTCTAAACTATGTGCCACCATAGGATTATATTATTTTTCCTAAAAGGGCTTTACTAGTGGATCCATCTAGTTCATGTTATCATATTTTGTTTACCTTGGCAAGTAGACCACACCTAGTGAAAGGGGTGTCATGCCTCGATCATTTGGCCGAGGGGGTGTCATGCCTTGGACTCTAAGTTATAGCTCTCTTGGTCTATGTCGGTTAAGGTCTCCTCCTACATATGTATATTATTTTATGCAAGTTGAATGTTTTTGTCACGACCCAAGCCTATGGACTAGACGTGACATGACAAATAGATACCTGAAGGGACCCCAAACAAGCCTCATAGCATATCATACACATATCTTTGGTCGTGGAAGCATAATAACAACAAAAAGAGATAATAAAAATGGAAAATGGGACTAAGGGAAGTCTTGAATATCATAGAAACATATAAAGGCAAGCCTATACTATTAATACATCATAATGTTCCAATAGTACCTCTAAACATAGATTGGAGTAGGGCCCAAGACACTTTCTAGGCTCACCCTCATAGTACCAAATGTTCAACACAAAGAGAAAAAAAAAAGAAATAGTAGCATAGCTAGTGTCTTCGAACTTAAGGACACACAAAAGTTTATCTTTAAGTTGCCAAACTAGCTACGTGGAGGATGATCGTGAGATTCTCCGATTCCTACATGGTAACATCATGTAGGCATAAGGTATGCATTAGTACATTTTAATGTAACAAGTATATAGTATGCAATGCAACCAGAGATAAGCAACATAGTCAAAATGCATAATCATAATCAAGGGATAAGTATAATAACAATAAGGTGATCAATGCTTGAAGTAAAACATGCTTGTATAGAACATATTACATGTGTAGGAAGAGACCATATCCATCATATACCAAGCAAAATATTACTTGGAATCCAAGGCATATCACCCCCTTGGAAGGTGATTGAGGTATGTATCCCTCAACATAGTAGATGGGCATGTCAACCCCCATCATAGTGGTCAAGGTATATATCCCTCAACATGGTAGATGGGCATGTCACCCCCAATCATAGTGGTCAAGGTATACCCCTTAACATGGTAGGTGGGCATAACACCCCCCATCGAAGTGGTCAAGGTGTATAGCTCTCAACATTGTGTATGAGCATAGCACCCCTCATCAAAGTGGTTGAGGCATGTCACCCCGTCAATAAGGTGTAGTGAACTTGCAACACTATAGATACTTCTTATGAATTCAACAAACACGAAAAGTCCCTTCGCCGTCATAGAGTCACTTAACTTGTAAACCATGTCATAGACCATCAATAACACATGAATTCATGTCAAGACATTTTATCAAATGTTTGGCGGGTGTGTAATGCCAGTTCAAAATCATGCATTTGAAGAGTGAAAATGTGAGAAAAATCAATGTAAATCAACCCACCAACACTTAATAAAACCCTCATGCAAGATACCATGAAACCCCTCATCAAATCTCCTGATAGATCATAGATTCATAGATTAAAACATGCATAAACAGTCAACATTGTATGAAACCCCAACATAGTTCATAATCAAATTTCATAATAAGAGATACCCATAGATTATCCATCTTGGAAACATCTAATTTACATTAAAAAACAAGATTGGGCGACATAGATGAAAGAACCCAATGGTTGAAGTCCATATACCTCAAACTTGGGTGTTCTTTATGAAGTCTTGAAGGAGACTTGAAGCTTGAGTAGAGTTATTGAGATCAAAAATTAAGTTTAGGATACTTCAACTTTGGATGAAATATTTGGCTAAGTGTGAGAGAGGATTTTGAGAATGTCTTGAGTGATATAGAGTTGAAAAATATCTCTAAGTATAGGTGTTTTTATGCATAGGAGGGCATGGGTTCAAGACCCAAGGCCCTTGGGCTGAAATAAGAAAACTGGGAAAAATGCACATCTCCAAGACCCTGGCGCATCGTGCTTCGAGCACGGATCATCTCTGGAAATCATAATTTTTGAAAAATTATTTTTGCTATTGTTGCTCTAAAATTGTGGTTATACCCATTTCCCACTAAATGTTTCCCTTGATCATAAATATGAAGTTGGATTTTAGATATCGCACACATATTTTGAGATATATAAAAATTACAATCATGAGCATTTTCAAGGCACGCTTTCGGGTAATTTTTGGGGCGTTTCAATATCTCCCCCTTGGGAAGATTATCCCCGAATGTCAAAGAAATGTATGTAAGAGAAGTAATCATGAAGATTTCACCCCAACATGAATGCAACAAATACTTTTGAATATCATTTTAAAAATCGTCATCAAGAATGTCAAAGATCATCATAAATTTGTTAACATAAATTTGAATGCATGCAAATGATATAAGGCAGAAACATAAGGCTTGAAATCTTGTAGGGGACATAAATTAGTACCTAAGGAGTGAGTAGATTGGAAGATATATGGATATCACTTCTACATGTCCGCCTCGGTTTCCCATGTGGCACTTTCAACTTGTTGGGTCCTCCAAAGGACCTTAATTAAAGTTACATCCTTCTTTCTCAACCTCTTCACTTGTCTACCCAAAATTTCTACTGGACCTCTTCATAAGTCAAATTATCTTCACCATACCCTTACAATCCAAATGTACAATAGCATTTGGGTCACCCACATACTTTCTCAACATAGATACATGAAAGACCGGATGAACCATACTCATATCGTTTGACAACTCCATCTCATAGGTCACCTTACCAATACTCCTCAACACTCTATAAGGACCCACAAATCTTTGACTCAATTTAACCTTCTTGCTAAAACAGACCACACCCTTCATGGGTGAGACCTCCAAATAGACCCAATCGCCAATTTTAAATTCAAGATCCCTTCTCCTCACATCAGAATAGGGCTTTTATCGACTTTGGGCTGTTTTCAATCATTCCCTAATCAACCTCACCTTATCTAAGGCTTCCATGAATATGTACAGACCTAACAAGGCCATCTTCCCCACCTCAAAGCATCCAACTAGGGATCTACAATGTCTACCATAGAGAGCCTCCAAAGGAGCCATACCAATGCTTGAATGGTAACTATTATTGTAAGAAGACTCAATGAGTGGAAGATGTTCATCCCAACCACCCTTAAACTCCAAAACACAAGATTTAAGCATATCCTCAAAGGTTTGGATATTTCATTCGCTTAACCATCCTTTTGAGGGTGAAAGGTCGTGTTAAGCTTAACCTTTGTACCAAGACCTCTTTGGAAGGACATCCAAAAGTGAGAAGTGAATTGAGCACCACGATATCATATGATAGACAAAGGCACCCTATGTAATCTAACCAACTCATGAATGTGCAACTTAGCATAATCTTTGGTACCATAAGTAGTTTTTACCAGTAGGCAGTAAACCAACTTTGTCATTCTATTAACAACAACCCAAATTGAATCAAAATGCTTTCTAGTATTAGGCAACCCAACCACAAAATACATGTTAACCTCCTCCCACTTCTAAGTAGGAATCTCTATGTCTTGGGCAAGGCTACCCATCCTTTGATGTTTGGCTTTTACTTGATGGTAATTGTGACATCTGGATATGAACTTGGCAATGTCTTTCTTCATAGCACCCCGCCAATACACCTTCCTTAAATCTCTATAAATCTTCAAATAAATGGGGTGAATAGAATAGGATGAATTATGAGCCACATCTAAAATCAACTTTCTCAAGTCACCAACATTAGGCACACACAATCTACCTTGATACCTAAGGGCACCATCTCCCCCTTGGGAGAAAACCTCCACTTTACCATCTCAAGGCCTTCAATTCTAGCATGGTGGGATCAAAATCTTGTTTTGCCTTTACCTCCTCAATCAAAGAATACTTAGAACCATCAACCACCACTAGCCACCTCTTTGCAACCATCATAAACATGTGTTAGGCTACCAATAGACACCCTACTTAAAGCATCGGCCACAACATTAGCCTTATCGAGGTGATAGTGCATACTCATGTTATAATCTTTAAGGTGCTCGAACCATCTTCTTTGTCTCAAGTTGAGATCATTTTGAGTGAACACATATTAGCGACTTTTGAAATCGATAAAACACATCCACATGAACCCCGTACAAATAATGACGCTAAATTTTCAAAGAAAATACCACAACGGCCAATTCAAGATCATGGGTAGGATAATTCTTTTTATGCACCTTAAGTTTCCTAGAGGCATATGCTATCACTTTACCATTTTGCATCAAAACACAATCCAAACTTATTCTTGAGGCATCACAATACACAACAAACCCTTCCAACCCTTTTGATAGAAACAAGATGGGAGCGGAAATAAGCTTATCTTTCAAATTTTGAAACTCTTCTCGCATTCAATGGTTCACACAAATTTTGTCTTCTTTTGGGTCAACTTAGTCATAGGAGAAGCAATAGAGGAGAACTCATTCACAAACCTCCAGTAATAACACACCATACCCAATAAACTTCTAATATCTAATGGGGTCAAAGATCTAGGCTAATTTCTAATCCCCTCCATCTTCTTAGGATCCACCTTAATGCCATCACCCGACAACACAAGATCTAGGAAAGCATCCTCTTTCAACCAAAACTAACATTTTTCATATCTAGCATATAACTTCTCCTCCCTCAAGATTTGAAACAGAAACTAGGGCATTTATTACTTAGATCGTATTTGAAATTTATTTACATACTCGAACAAATAGAAATTTGTGCCACCCTTAAGTGATCCCCATGCTCCTCCTCACTATGGAAATAGATCAAGATATCATCAATAAAGACCACCACTAACAAGTCAAGGTAGGGTTTAAAGATCCTATTCATAAGATCCATGAATATACCTGGTGCATTAGTCAACCTGAAGGACATAACCACAAAATCAAAGTGCCCATACCTAGTTTGAAAGTTCATCTTGGTAATGTCACACTCTCTCATAGTCATTTGGTGATACCGAGACTGAAGAAAAATCTTAGAGAAGTGACTAACCCCTTGAACTTGGTCCAAAAGATCATCAATCATTGGTAGAGGGTACTTATTCTTTATGGTGACTCTATTAAGTTGCCGGTAATTTATGCATATTCTAATACCATCTTTCTTCTTCACAAACAACACTGGTACACCCCAAGGTTATTGACTAGGCCTTATGAAACCCTTCCCCAACAAATATCTCAATTGTTCTTTCAACTCTTTCAACTCCGTCGAGGCCATAGGGTAAGAGGGAATAGAAATTGATTGAGTGTCGGGAAGATGGTCTATACCAAAATCTTTTTCCCTTTCGGTAATACTGGGAAGCTTATCGGGAAAGATATCAAGGAATTCATTAACAAATGAAATCGACTCTACAGGAAGGACTTTGGACTGAACATCCCTAACCCTAACAAGATGATAGAAATAACCCATAGAAATCAACTTTTGGGTCTTAATACAAGAGATAAATCTACCCTTGACCACCATATCACAACTTTCCCACTCAAGGTCGGGTTCATTATGGAATTGAAATTTGACCTTATGGGTTCTACAATTAATAGAAGCCTAATATGCATGCAACCAATCCATCCCAAGAGTGACATCAAAATCCACCATATCTAATTCAAAAATATCACAAGGTAAGATTTTATACAAAATGAAAATGGGATAATTTCTGTAAACCCTTCTAGCAACAATGGATACACCAATGGGAGTAGACACTTCATTAGGCTCACACAAAAGTTCGAGATTAGCATAAAGCGTTTTGGCAACTAAAGGAGTAATAAAACAAAGAGTGGAACCCAGGTCTATCAAAGCATAACATTAAAATCAAACACCTTTAATATACCAGTGATGATATCGGGCACCTCATCCACCCCTTGTCTCCCTTGGAGAGCATAGAATCAGTTTTACCTTGGCACACCTCCTTGTTGACCTCCTCTCCCCTTAGGACCCGTATTTGCACCTTGGCCTCGTAGACGGCCATCTCTACCCTTGTTTTGGTTACGAGGACAATCCATCACCTTATAACCCACTTCACCTCAACCATAGCAAGCATTAGTGTCCTTCAAACATGGGTCATTATGGGCTCTACCACATCTTGGGCACATAAGGTTAGGCACCACACCACCACCACCTTGGACCCTTTCCATTGGGTTGTCATTAGTAAACACTCTATTAGGAGCATTGGAAGACAGTTGGCCTTGATAAAACCTACCAACCTTGGGACATTAGAATCTACCTTCAAAACGGGTCCTCTTAGCCTCACTACTTCTTTTTCTAAGCTTTTTCCCCTCCAATTGTTCGGCATATTTCATGAGGTGGGACAAATCCATATCACTTACCAACATAGAGGTTTGACACTGCTTGTTGACCAAGTTGGAATCTCCCGAGACAAATTTGTTCATCCTAGACCTCGGCTCTGCCACAAATTGTGTAGCATACTTATAGAGTTGGTTGAACTTGAGGGCATATGCCCTCACACTCGTGGAACCTTGCTTAAGGTTTATAAATTCCATCATTTTTGGCCTCCCTTATCTCTATAGGAAGGAACAGGTTAAGAAATGTCACCTTCAACTCTTTCCAAAGGATGACATTATTTTGCCCTTTCTCCACTTTCCATTGGGTGAACCAAACTTGAACCACACCCTTGAGTTGATTGGCTGCCAACTCTGCTTTCCCCTCTGATCTAACCCCCATAATAGATAACATTTTATACACTTCATCAATAAATTCTTGAGGATCCTCATCCACTTTAGACCCATGAAACTTCAGTGGGTCAATTCTAGTAAAGTCTCTCACCCTGGAGGCCTGTGTAGGAGAATTAGGAGTTTGGTCCCCTTGGTTGATTTGATTGGCTATAGTATGAGCCAACATAGTAATAGCATCCCGGAACTCTTCATGAGACACTCCCCCATCTTGACGAGCTTGAGGAGTGGGAGGAGCCGGTTGTTCCTCAGGTGTATGGGTTCTTCTTCCTTTTAGGATCAACATAATCTAGAATAGCAAAAAATATTAGTTAGGGGAAAACCTTACTATAACTTCTCTTGCGCGACATAGATCATAAAGAAGGAAAATATTTCCTAAAATGACTCATACTCATAGTTATGGTACACTACACAACTATGTATCAGACTCTAATTGACAGTGCGTCTTAGATTTGGAGGACCATTACAACCTAGCACTCTGATACCAAGTTTGTCAAGACCCAAGCCTAGGACATAAACATGACACGATGAATGGGAACCCAAAGGGACCCTAAACAAGCCTATTAGTATATCATATATACATCCTTGGTTGCAGAAGCATAATAACAGCAACAAGAGACAATAAAAAGGGAAACGACACTAAGGGAAGTCTTAGATATCATAGAATCAAAGAGAGTCAAGCTCATAGCATTAATACATCATAATGTTCCAATAACACCTCTAAACATAGATTGGAGTAGGGGCCAAGACACTTTATAGGCTCATCCTTTAAGTATCAAATATTCAACATAAAAAGATAAAAAAGAAGGAATAGCATATTTAATGTCCCCAAACTTGAAGACTCACCAAAACTTATCTTTAAGATACCAAATTAGACACGTAGAGGATGATCATAAGGTGCTCCAGTTCCTACATGGTAACATCATGTAGGCATACATTTAAATGTACTAAGTATGTAGGATGCAATGCAACCAGAAATAGCCAACATAGTCAAAATGCATAATCATAAGCAAAGGATAAGTATAATAACAACATGGTGTACATGATCAATGCTTGAAGTAAAACATGCTTGTATAGAACATATTACATATATAGGAAGAGATCATATCCATCATAGACCAAGCAAACTATTACTTGGAATCCAAGGCATGTCAGCCCCTTAGAAGGTGATTGAGTATCTGCCCCTCAACATGGTAGATGGGCATGTCACCCCGCATCATAGTGGTCAAGGTATATACCCCTCAACATGATAGATGGGCATGTCACCCCCCTTTCATAGTGGTCAAGGTATATACCCCTCAACATGGTAGATGGGCATAGTACCCCCCATCAAAGTGGTCAAGGTATGTACCCCTTAACATGGTAGATGAGCATAACACCACCCATCAAAGTGGTTGAGGCATATACCCCCTCAACAAGGTATGGTCAACTTGCACACTATAGATTCTTCTCATGAATTAAATAAATACATACAAATCCCTTCACCATCATAGAGTCACTTAACTTATAAATCATGTCATAGACCATCAATAACCCAAGAATTCATGTAAAGACATTTTATCAAATATTTAGCGGGTGTGTAATGCTAGTTCAAAATCATGCAATTCAAGAGTGAAATCATGTGAGAAAACTCAATGTAATTCCACCCAACAACACTTAGTAAAACCTTCATACAAGATACCTTGAAACCCCTCATCAAATCTCATGATAGATCATAGATTCATAACTCAAAACATGCATAAATAGTAAATATTCTATGAAACCCCAACATAGTTCATAATCAAATTTCATAATAAGAGATACCCATAGATAATCCAACTTGGAAACATGTAATTTTACATTAAAAAAAATTGGGCATTCATGGGTGAAAGAACCCAATGGTTAAAACCCATGTACCTCAAACATGATTTTCTTGATGAAGTTTTGAAGCAGCCTTGAAGCTTGAGTAGAGTTCTTGAGATTCCAAATTAAGCTTGGGACAATTTAATTTTGGATGAAATATTTGGCTGAGTGTAAGAGAGAGTTTTGAGAATGTCTTAAATAATATAGAGTTGAAAAATGGCTAAGTATAGGAGGTTTTACGCATAGGAAGGCATGGGGCTAAGACCCCAAGGACCTTGGGCCAAAATAAGAAAACTAGGGAAAATGCACATATCCGCGCCGGTAGCACGTCACACCTTGGGCGTGGATCATTTGTGGAAATCATAATTTTTTGAAAATTATTTTTGGTATGGTTGCTCTAAAATCGAGGTTATAACCATTTTCACTTAATTTTCCCCTAATCATGAATATGAAATTGGATTTTTGATATCATGTATGGATTTTAAGATATATAAAGTTGATGATTATGGGCATTTTCGAGGCACATTTTCAGGCATTTTTGGGCCGTTTCAGTTTTACGTGCATGTTTCATTACAAGCATTGATCATACATGTTTTACTGAGATTATATCCATATCCTATATGTATGCATTTTGAATACTATGGCTTATGTCTTTATTGCATTGCACCCTGCATACTTAATACATTCCAAGTAGTAACACATACTCTATGCCTACATGATATCACCATGTAGGAACCGGAGTTCCTATTGATCATCCTCCTCTATATAGCTAGTTCGGTTCATTTAAGAAAGTTTTTGTTGAGTCCTAAACTCTGAGGACATTATCTACCTTCACTCATGCTATGTTGAGACTTATTTATGAGGCTTGGATACTTATCTTTTGAGGGTGAGCCCGGGTAGTGTCTTGGCCCTCGCTCCATTATATGTATAAGTTTCATTGGATATTATGTCACGGTTGTCTATGTTTTGAGCTTGACTCCTCTTATAAACTACTATTATGAAAGACTTCCCTCAGTCCTACTTTCCTTTTTATAATTGACTCTTGATATTGATTTATTCCATTTCCGCAATCAAAGACGTGTAGATGACATGCTAAGAGGCTTGTTTGGGTTGCCTTCGGACTTCCCATTCACTGGGTCATGTCTAGGCCCTAGGCTTAGGTTGTCAAAATAAATATGTTATATAACAAAGGTGAAATGGACAATGCATAGGAAAAAGGGGGAATTTATTTATTCTTGACAGTTT
>JAABOM020108814.1:0-24685 GCA_011800125.2 Solanum clarkiae
TGCCTTAGCCATGAGTAGCTAAGCACCCACAACTTGGGGTTGTGGGAACCATGGGTAGTTGACTTGAGATAACCTAGATTAATTGTATTTCTATGATTAGGGTTTTGCATGTATTGTTTATTTCCCTTCATTTTAATTGTTGTTTGGTGGTGGCCAACACCAAACCCCGCCTACTATCACGATCCTGACCAAGGCAGTGACGAATAAAAAAAGGGAAGTAAATGACATAATTCAATTGATGTGTTCTCATCTAATCAACCAAACCTGACCAAGGAGAGGTTGACTGGGACAATGGGTAACGGTTAATTGGCATGCCATGGTTGCCGACCATACGCCATGGTGAAATTTGACCTTAGTCATCATAAGAGGGATAGAAGAACCTAAGTTACCTTCCAGCATGCGAATTTCCAATTATAGTCATGTTGTCTAGGGTAATCGAGTCAACGAACCAAGGGGAACACAATTCCCAAGTTGTCCCTAAATTTGAGTGTTTCTCTGCATAATAGCATAGTGTTCATTTTTACTTTTGTTTTTTTTATCACAACGCCCCCCCTCAATTTAGAGATTTTAGTCATAAGTACTCGAAATAATTGATAGTGAATCCTCGTAGTCAAGCCCTATATTTTCTGTGGATTCGATCATAACTTTCGGTTAGGTTAATTGTTGACAGCGATCACTTTCTTATTGGAGTATGAACAACATCAAAGAATTATGGCATAGTTGCCGGGGAATACGATTAAGTTTTGACTTAATTTCACTATTAGTTAGTTCAAGTATAAATTTCTAGACTCTCTTATATTTTACTTTCATTTTTTTTTGTTGTTTGATTTTACTTGCAGGATGTACTAGGTTGTATACCCAACACAAGGGGCCAAGGCAATCCCTTAGCTCCGATCAATTTGGATATCCATCGACTCTTTAGAAGAATGGCTCAGGTGAATGAAGATATCGCGGTTGAAGAAGAAATGAATGTGAATGCCAATATGGGAAGAGAAGAAAATCCACCCCCGATGGATGATAGGCCACAACTTAGGAATTTCAATAAGAACGCTTATGGTTGGAACCAATATCATTTGAACCTATGGCCATGGACGTCACTGGCACGATAATGCTGCCTCCATTATCGGCAGATGCTAAATTCTCGGTGTCAAGTGGGTTACTTCAAATGCTCCAAAACTGTGGGTTGTTCATAGGGCTACCTTCAGAGGATCCCCATCATCATCTCCATAATGTTGTTTTCATCTGCAAGAGCGTCATGGGGACACAAAATCTTTCTCTTGATGCCATTAGTTTACGGGTGTTTCCCTTATCACTAACTCGTAATGCAGCCATGTGATTATCTGAGCTTTCTCCAAGTATAATAATAAGTTGGGCAAAGCTTCAGAGAGTGTTTCTAGAAAGATATTTTCCAAGATCAAAGAATTTAAAGCTCAAAGATCAAACAAATAATTTTGAGCAATTGTCGGGCGACTCTATCAGTACCATATGGGAGAGATTCACCAAATGCTTGAGGATGGTCCTCCATCATAAGATTGTTGATAATGCCTTGATTGAGATTTTCTATCGAGCACTTCACGAGAATAGTCAAGCTTGTGCTGACACAATCATAAGAGGCATGTTTCTTGACCAACCTTTTGTATTAATAGCCGCTAGGATGGAGCAAGTGGTTAAAACCAATAGAGCATGGGGTCAAAGAGAGCGAGGTGAAATGAAGATTTCTTGTGCTATCAACACTAACAATGAGTAAGAAAAGGTCAACGAGGAAATCATGGAGCTACTTGCTCAACTTCGCCATAAGCATGGACTTGGTCTTAAAGCAAACCAAGCAAGTGTTCAGGTGGTGACGCACCAACCTCCGAAGACGCCTATGTATGAAGATCCATTCTTTGATGAGGATGCTTGCTTCATGACCAACCAAGTGGCAAGTTTCCGGAACAACACCCAAGGGTCCAACTCGGACTATTGGAGGCAAGGTTCTAGGAATCAAGGTCGGAACTACAACTGTGATGGTGCATATAGAGACAACGGGGGTGGCTACTATGAAAAGAAAAGAGTGTTGGATGCTGAATGGGGAAGAAGAGATGGCTATAAGAATAGTCCTTATGTGCCACCTCACAAACGTGATGTCGGGTCAAGTAAATCTAAGATTGAAGAGATGTTTGACAAATTGTTGAAGAGAGTCGATCACCAAGAGGAGACCTTGAAGGGGATGAAAATGGATATTTTGAGCATTAACCAGAAGATAGAGTCTCACTCTGTGGTAATTAAGCAGTTGGAACAACAATTTGGACAAGTTTCTTCGCAATTAAACCAATGCCAAAAGGGCACCTTACCAAGCAACATGATTCAAAATCCTAAAACCAAAGAGCATTGTATGGCAGTCACGACTTATAGTGGTACAAATCCCACCAATCCACCAGTAACCGAGGTTATGGATGGAAGCCGCAAGAAGAGGGTAAATGAAGAGACCGAAGCACATAACACAAAAGAGCAACCAAAGAAATATAAAACCTTTCCAAGGCCCCTTCCACCTTTTCCCCAAAGGCTTGGGAAGAGAAAAGAGGAAGGTAAGTTTGAACAATTTTTGGCAATGCTTAAGAAGTTGTCAGTGGACATCCCTTTGGTTGAAGCTCTTGAGATGATGCCTGTGTACGCTAAATGGATGAAAGATCTAGTCAAGGAGAAGCAAAACATTAGCCAAAACCTCTCGCAAAAGTTTCAATGTTATAGTGCCATTACCACAAAGTCTTTAGTGCAGAAGTGTGAAGATCCCAGTGCATTCACCATACCATGCACTGTGGGGGAACTTGCATTTTCCAAAGCACTATGTGATTTGGGAGTCAACATTAACCTAATGCCTTTTGCCGTATTCAGAAGGCTCGGCTTAGACACCCTTATCCCTACAAAGATGCGGTTGCTAATGGAAGACAAAATAGTCAAGAAGCCTGTGAGGATACTTCATTATGTGCTTGTCAAGATAGATAAATTTATATTCCCTGCATATTTTGTTATACTTGACTGTGAGGTTGATTTTGCAGTTCCTATCATCTTGGGGAGACCTTTCTTAGCCACAAGTCGTGCGTTGGTTAATATGGAAAAAGGTATGCTTACTTTCAGACTTGGTGAAGAGGCAGTTGTGTTTCAAGTGTGCCAACAAGTTAGAATGAGTTGTGAGTTTCAGGTCGTCTCAATGATTGAAATGAGTGAGGACGATGAAATAGAGATCCCAATTGAGTTGAGGCTGGGAGTCAAACCTTTGGCAGTTGTGTTGATGAATTTTGATGATGAAAGCATTCCTGATTATGAGATAACGGCAAATGCTCTTGGAGTGTCATTTGGTCCTAGACGATAGGCCAGATTAGAGTTAGATTTTTGCAACAGGAAAACTCCACCTACGAAGCCTTCTGTAGAAATCCTATCTGAGTTAGAGTTAAAGGCACTACTAGCGCATATGAAATATGCATACTTGGGAGAAAATTGTGTTTTACCGGTCATAATTGCAGCCGATTTAAGTGACGACCAAACCGAGGCCCTCGTCTCCATTCTCAAGCAAATTCAAAAGGGCCATTAGGTGGACAATTGTAGATATCATTGGCATAACCCCTGGGATATGCACTCATAAGATTCAACTAGTCAAAGATTATAAATCGAATATAGAACATCATAGATGGTTGAACCCTCCCCCCCAACGCAAGAGGTTATGCAGAAAGAAATCATTAAGTCATTGGATGCAGGAGTAATCTACCCGATCGCTGACAGTGAATGGGTTAGTCCAATGCAGTGTGTTCCAAAGAAAGGTGGCCATCACAGTGGAGCTCGAACTATTTATAAGGTATTACAGTGTGGCTACTATTGGTCATCTGTACATTAGGACGCCCGTGATTATGTTAAGTCTTTTTATAGATGCCAAAGAGAGGGTGGAGTTTCGCGAAAGCAAGAATTTCCTCTCAATCCTATTTTGGTGATCGAGCTATTTGACGTTTGGGGAATCGACTTCATAGGACCCTTTATTAGCTCTCATGGTAATAAGTATATCCTAGTTGCAGTCGATTATGTCTCTAAATGAGTAGAGGCCACAGCCTTACCAAACAATAAGGGTAAAAGTATTATCGGGTTTCTTCGAAGAAATATTTTCTCCAAGTTTGGCACACCTCGAGAAATCATCAGTGATGGAGGTTCTCACTTTTGCAATAGATTGTCCAAAGCTCTCCTTGAGAGGTATGGTGTAAAGCATCGGGTGGCGACCCCTTACCATCGCCAAACGAATGGGCAAGTGGAAGTGTCAAACAGAGAAATAAAGAAAATCTTGTCCAAGACTGTGAATGTGAATCGCACTGATTGGTCGAGGAAGTTGGATGATGCCTTGTGGGCTTACCACATGGCTTTCAAAACACCAATAGGAATGTCTCCATATCAATTGGTGTTTGGAAATCTTGTCACCTGCCAGTTGAACTTGAGTACAAGGCACTATGGGCACTAAAGAAACTAAATCTACACTGGAATGAAGCAACAACATCTAGGTTAATGCAAGTAAATGAACTTGAGGAGCTTAGGCTGCAAGTATATAAGAGTTCTGCCTTGTACAAGTGAAGAATGAAAATTCAGCATGATCGTAGAATTGAGAACCACCAATTTGCTCCAGGAGACATGGTGTTGCTTTATAACTCTAGGTTAAAGTGGTTTCCCGAGAAACTCAGATCCAAGTGGATGGGACCCTTCAGAGTGGTATGCATTTTTAGTCATAGAGCCATCGAGTTAGAAAGCAGGGATGGTAAAATCTTCAAGGTCAATGACCAGCGGGTCAAACTGTACATAGGTGACATGGAAGAAATCAAGATAGTGGAAGATTAGGACCTTGAAGAGGCATGAGTACAAAAAAGCATCTTGTAGTGCTGCGACAATAAAGCAGGCGCTTCATGGGAGGCAACCCAAGGTATGGCCCTTGTATCTCTTCTATATGTCTTTACTTTGAGGACAAAATATTCTATTTTGGTGTAGTGTGGGAAGTTATGGATTAAGGTGAAGTCTGAGTAGCCTCGAGACCATAACTTCCGCTAATTTTGATCCCAAGGTTTTCTTGTCGTATTTCTTTTTCCTTGTGGATATTTTAATTTCTATCGAACCGGCATCTCTAGGTAGTACAGATAATTGCTGGATACATAATAGTATTATCTTTTGGCGTATACACAGTCTTTAAATTCTTTTAAAATTTTGATGAAAATTCGGTACCCTCAAAAAACAATTTTGAGATTGTTGGTTATTGATGCAATCATGCATATTGATTATCTGGTGATGTTTGTTCAGATAATAAAAAGGCAAGTTGAGGCTTAAAGCATGACCTGTGAGTCTATTGATTGTGTGTGCAATGTCATGTATGTTGTGAGCTTATTTTGCCGCATTCATGTATCATGTATGGACTCAAAAATTATCTTGTTACTTTGAAATTAGTTGGGTGATGTGGTTGATTTGGAAAGGATCTTAGGCCTTTGTTCTTCTAGTGAGCCCACTTTTGCCTAAATGACCTACCAAATGTGTTAGTGAACCCATTGTTCCAAATGTTTGAGCCTCTCATGCACTCATTCTTTCTTGACACCTAGCTAGCTTAGCCTTGTTTTATAAAATACCTTGATATTGGCTCTGGTCTATCCTTGAACATGTGAATCTTGATTGAGGCTAAAATCCTAAGTTGAGGGTGGCTACAAATGGTGGCCCTGGTTTGGAGATAGATATTGTGTACTTCACCTCAAGCTAAAAGCCCAAGTTGAGGGTAGCTTTTGTTATGATAAAGTAATGAAAATGAGGTGGTTAGTTGGAAAATAAGGAAAAAAATGAAAAACCATGAGCCGGGTGAGGAAAAAGAAAAGAAAAGTGTCTTGGATTGAAGAGAATTGCAAAAGTGAGTTCAAAAATAAGGCACGGCTAAAAAAGAGAAAGAAAGCACCCAGGGAAAGCTTGAAGTAGGAGAATAAGGGTGGATTTAATGAAAATGGTTAGGTTATAAATGTAAAAGTGTAGGTAAACATGGTTCAAGGATAGCTTCGAGTCACTACATGTCTAAAATGTCATACTAAAGCACCATGAGCCTATGCTATAAGCTATTAAGTCCTAACGTGATCCAAATCTATTTTGTCACCAATCTGAAATTTAAGTATAGAGGCAAGCTTATAGTATTAGTCATTTTGCATAAATTTCATTTGTGAGAGTGAGAATGCTTGCTCAGTCTCTGAATTCTAAATGGTTTTTGAGTGAGTAAGAGGGACTTCCTTTCTGTGAGGACATTTGCACTACTTCATTAGCATATGACTAACCCAGTGATTACGGATGGTTGATGTTCCTAAGCTTATCATAGTTAGGTTTCCAGATACATCCTTGTGCTTTTGTTTTGCTTAGTAGCTTCGCAATCTGGGTTTGAGAATGAAAGTAGGTTACATGAATTAAAATAAATGATGTATATGTCATTGGTATAACTATTATATGTTTCTCATTGTCTACTTAGATTGAGTCGTCGCTTGAGGACAAGCAACAATTCTAAGTTGAAGGTGTTGATGTACTGTCAAAATACAGCATATTTAATGCCTAAAACAAGGGATTTTGTGAGTTTTTAATGTGACTTTTTAAGGTTTTTATGTTCTTTTTGTGTTGGTATTGCAGAAAAGTTACGTTGGCATGATTTTAGGAGAAAACTGCAGATTTTATTAAAGTGCAGGACATACGAACCTTCCTACGAGTCGTAGCCCAAGCTATGAGTCGTAGGGTGACCTCATAGCCAGAAATAAGAGCAAAAATCAGAAATCTGCTAAGTGGAGGTCAGCCCTACGAGGCCATTCTACGAGTCGTAGGTTCACTACGACTCGTATAGGTGGACTTGTAACAAGAAATAGAGAGTCAAAATTTTGGACCAAAAACTGAAGGCCTAGACTACGAGAGGAGCATACGAGTCGTCACCCGAGCAGCGACTCGTACCAGTGGGTCATAACAATCAAGTCCAAAATGCAAAGTGCCTGATACGAGACCGGGATGACGACTCTTAGGTTATCCTACGAGTCGTACCTATGAGACGTACCTGCTACCAGTTGTCTTTTCTGTGTAATTTTCAGGGTTAAGGTTGTACATACTATAAATACTTTATGTTGGGGTTTATTTTTTAAGGGAGCTTCCATACTTGCGAGAGATTCCAGACTTGAGACATTGAATATTCTCTCTAGACTATTTTAGGGTTTTAGTGTAAATTCTCAGTTTTTATTAAAAAACCCATTTTTGGGGAGTGTAAATCTTAAATTGTATTCATTCTCCATCTATCAAGATTGTGGTTTGCAACTTACGGTGTTATCTATCTTCATTTCTTTGGGTAAAAATCTCAACTATGTTTTGTATTTGTATTCTTGTTAGTTTTGCCTTAGCCATGAGTAGCTAAGCACCCACAACTTGGGGATGTGGGAACCATAGGTAGTTGACTGAGATAACCTAGATTAATTGCATTTCTATAATTAGGGTTTTGCATGTATTGTTTATTTTCCTTCATTTTGATTGTTATTTGGTAGTGACCAACACCAAATCCCGCCTACTATCATGATCTTGACCAAGGTAGTGACGAATAGGAAAAGGAAAGTAAATGACAAGATCTGATTGATGTATTCTCGTCTAATCAACCAAGCCTGATCAAAGGGAAGTTTACTGGGACAATTGGTAACGGTTGATTGGCACGCTATGGTTGCCGACGACGCGCCATAGTGAAATTCGACCTTCACCTTCACAAGAGGGCTGAAAGAACCTAAGTTACCGTCCTGCTTGTAGATTCCCAATTATAGTCATATTGTCTAGGGTAATCAAGTCAACGAATTATGGGGAACGCAATTCCCAAGTTATCCTAAATTTGAGTGTTTCTCCACATAATAGCATAGTGTTCATTTTTACTTTTGTTGTTTTTATCAAGTTGTACGATTGATTTTTTAACCAATTCAATCAATATTTACCTTTAGTAGAGTTTTCCTAGAACAATTATCATTTCAGTATTCAAATAGTTTTGTTTGAGGTATTGTAGGATAGGAGGTGTAAGTCTCCAATTGCTTGGATTAACACTGTCGAGGTAGACGCATTGGATGTTGACTTGCTTAAAGATAACATAGAGCAAGTGTAGTTAATTTAGAGCCAGTTTTTGATAGCCTAGACTCGACGGAAGAGTTATGCCGATAGAAGGGCTTAAACTTTAGAGTTAATGGCGGGTGATGATGTGTGGCTTAGGATATTACCCATGAAGGGTTTGATAAGGTTCAGAAAGAAGGGCAAGCTTAGTGTGAGATTCATCTATCTATTTGAGATTTTAAGAAGTATAAGAGAGATGGACCATGAGCCGGCCTTGCCTACTTCTTTATCAGTTATACACCCCAACTTTCATGTTTCTATGCTTCACCACAATATACTGGATGAGTTCCATGTAAATTTCTTAACTTAGTAGAGTTTGGCTAGGAATTAATATATGAGACAGAGCTGGTAGCATTAAAGACCGATAGGTCCAAAATATTAAGACCAAGAAGATCACTTCAATAAAGAGTTAGTAACGACATTGACCAGTTGGAGAGGCGATCTGAGAGATGGATATTGATATGCATACTCAGAATCTACATCTTTTTCAAGATTTAGGTACTTTATATTTGAGGAAAAATATAATTTTTAGTGGTGGATGATTGACACAACCAAGTTTAGGGCCTAAGTGCAACATGGCGAATGGTGAACCTGAAGGTACGTGATAAGTAGTGAATTTGCACTTATCTAGGGCTTAAAAATGTGCATAAAAAGTGTACTTAATGTCTAATTTTGTGTGATAAACTGACATTAATTGTTGTTTTGTAGCAAGGTGACGATTGAGAAGCACATGGTACACAATCATGAAAAAAGAGGTCAAAATGAGCAAACAAGGAAGCATTGTACACTGAGAATCGCAAAAGGGTACTTGGCGAATTTCCAAAGTATCCCAAACCTTTCCAAATGATCACCCAACAAGAAGAAAGTCAACTAGAAAAGAGGTGATCTACAGAAGTGATTTGGCGAGTCACCAACTAAGTTGGCAACCTTGATTTAGCTCGCATAATAGGTCATTAATTTAGACTGGAGTCACTGGATAAAGGGCGAACTCAAGCTCCAAATGGCACATTGCCAACCAGGTTAGCGAGCTTGACAGAGCTCGCCAAAATTCCACTTCAAGTCCATTCAAGAGGAGCAGTCTACAAGCTGAAGGCATACTATATGAGTCACAGACTTGATCAGCGGGATCAACTAATGTCATAGATTGGAAATTCAAGGAAGATATTTGTACTTTTTGTACAAAGTATAAATAGCTCAGTAGCTGGTAAAAGAGAGAGCTCCAGTATTTCGTTTTTCAGAGATGTAAATTATTCTAGGAGAAAGGAGTATAATTTTTACTTGGTATAGAGAAACTTTGAGGGGAGAGAGAGTAAGGATTTTGGTGAACCTATGTTAATTTCTTCTAATTTCTTGAGCTTGAAAACAAATCCAATGGAAGAAAATCTATTTGGTAAATTACTCATGTTCTACTTGATGATTAGCTAAAAAAACTCAAGACCTCTAGGGAGATAATGTAGACTTTAATGTAGTGATTGGTTGTTAGGTGTTTTATTATACTTGAGTTATTTATGAATTCTTATGGGTTTTGTTATTTAGCCATGTGTTTATGTATGGATTGAGGTTACAAGCCCAATCTGAGTTTAAGTTCTTCATTATGCTTGAGAGGGTTGCATGAAGTGAGATTAAATAATGAATAGCCATTAATGTGTTAAATTAATGAAATTTTCTTAGTGATTTGGGAGTTTATACTAAGGTTGAGGTTCTATATATTGAACTCATAGTAGCTTGAGAAAGTTATTGGGGAAAGTTGATCTTGAGTTTGAGAGAACCTTGATCAAATATTAGATCCACATGCCCTACCCATATATATCCTCATCTTTTGAGTATTTTCAAACACCCATGCCAATTACTACTTGTATGTCTATTTATCTTCCCTAGAAGTTGTTTAACCTCTCTTTTTCTTTGTTGTTATTACTTAGTTGTAGTGATAATTTCTCTTAGACTTTACTTTCATATTATTATTTGTTTCTATGCATTGTTTGCTTATGCTACGAAAGGTTAAAGTACCAATGTTACTTCTTGAATGGGAATTCTAACTTAAGCATTAGTTTGTGGTTCGACCGCAACTCCAAGTTGAGTAATATACTTTTGATTTCCACTAACACTTGCAATTGTAAAAAGTATGTGTGGATGTGTTACAATTAGTTTCCATCAAAATGGCACCATTGCCAGGGAAATGGCGTTAGATGTCTTTGAAGAAATGCTTTCGTGATTTTGTTTTTAGTAGTTTGAGTTTGTTTACTGTCCTTTTTGTTGTTTTGGCTAATCAATAGGTGAAGACATGAGTATATTTGGAAGCATGGCTAGGTCAAATATAGGCAGTAACATGATATTGCTACCTTGATGATGTTGCAAATTCAACAAAGCTAGACTAGATATGGTGGGCAATATTGGTGCAATACGTTTACAACCAGCTGAAGGAAATGCAGTGTTTCATATCACTGAAACCATATTGCAACTATTGCAAATAAAAGGTTTCTATGGTGGGCAACTAAATGAAGACCTTCATGACCACATAAGGAACTTCTTGAATGTGTACAACTCGTTCACATTCAAGAATGTATCCCAAGATTTCATCCATCTTCGGTTGTTCCTATTCTCATTGATTGACGAAGGTTCAAAATGGTTGGCCAAACTTCCAGTCGAATCAATCACTTCTTGAGATGAACTGAGAGATGCTTTTATTAAGAGATTCTTTCCCTTATCAAGGATTCTAAAGCTGATGATAGCATCTAAAACTTCAAAAGAGTGGAGGAAGAACTGATTCATGAGACTTAGATTTGTTTCCAAAAACTCTTGCTGTAATGCCTAAACCATGGAGTGTCTAACCATTTGCTTCTCTAATATTTCTGTAGAAGTCTTGATGTGGTTAGCAAGACCATTGCTAATTAATTTGATTTGTGATTATTTAATGAGGCAAACATTTGCTAGAGCAATTGTGTTATTAGATGAAATGACAAAAATTCATAGAGTTTAGTATATAAGGAATGATATGGTCACTCATCTCACTGTGGGGCTGACAAAAGAGCAAATAGAAAAGAACTAAGAATGAGATAAGAATATGAAAAAAATGATGACACAACTTGATTTCTTGACAAAGCATGTTACATGAGTTCCTAAAGTAATTAACACTATTGAAACAAGTGAAAACTTATCCCAAGAGGTTGCGATGTATGACAAAGACATTCAGTTCTTATGTCAAATGGGTGCTTATGGCCTAACTTTTTGAAGGCAAAATGCCAACCAAGGTTAAAATCAAGGCAGTGAGTGGAGAGAATATGGTTTGAATTGGAGGAAACAAGAGGAAAAAAAAAGTGTTATGTACCTCCACATGAACATAAGAAGGTTGGAGAGCTTAAGGTTGATCTGGAACACTATTGGACCAAGGACATGTTGGCTCAAATTTTGAATGAGGTAGAAGATTCTGACAAGGTGTTCAAGGAGATAAAGGGTGACTTCTAAATATTGAACCAAGTGGTCACATCACATTCAGCCTCTATCAAACACCTCGAATCTCACATGAGTTAAATCTTCTCTCAACTTAACCAAAGACCACGAGGAGGTCTCTTGAGTGATATCATTGCAAATCCAAAGAAACACTATGCTCATGTTGATATTTGAGAGATGCCTAGATAAGTCACTTCTTGGGAGGCAACCCAAGTTTAATTTCTAATTTTTAGAAATTTTTTGTGTTGTTTTGTTGTTTACAGGTTTTGGGAGTTGAGTATGCGAGTTGAAGGAAAAGGCGTGAAGTGATGGACAAAGTGGCGATCTGGGATGTCATTTTGCGATTCGCTGACATGGTTGGTGAGAGCACAAGATATCACCAAAGTTCAAGCCAAAATTGCCACAAGGGATACTATTAAAAGGGCAAGCAAAGAGATCAACCAGCGATTTGCGGATCATCTCTGCAGGGTAAGTCGACTTCGCAAAGTCCCCCTTATAGTCTAGATTAGATCATATTATGCAATGAAGGTAATCTTTGCTACTCGCCAAATTATTTGGCAATGTTAATTACCTCGCAAAGTTAACCTTGGTGCGAATCAAAGAATCTTCTTAAAGACGTTATTCTTAAATCTTTTTGAAATCCTTCACTTTCGCTCACAATCCCATATATTCCTTCAAGATATTAGTATGTTTTTGGGCGTATCTACGTAGATTGCACATCATCTACCTGTTCTAAGGCTTTATTGGAAGGTATGTGCCCTTATTTTTTGATTTTCAAGCCATTATTCATTTTTTTGGATGCAACTAGAATGAAACTATGTGGTTATTTGTTTTTGCTTGTTTTTGAGCTTATGATGCTATATTTGATGCTTGTTTGCTAGGATGGAATCTTGACAGGTATCCTAGTTATGGTAACTTTTGAGTTTGGTTGATTTTAGATTAATTGTGTGACATTGATTTTATTGGTATTGTGTATGGTTGTTTGATTTGTGAAAAATGTGTTGAAATATGCTTTGATATGTTGGATTGTGTTAGGAGACCCCATGCTTAATGTTGGTGTTGAGATGATTTGAAATGATTGAAATTGTTTAGATTTGATGTTTGGGGCTGATTTCTAAACCTTTATGGGTGAAGTCTGATTAACCCAGTGCTTGTGATTGACAAGTTTGCCTGATGATGGATTAGTGATGATTCTTTTAAGGGTTTTACGATTGACCAAACACCTTCACCTTGTTTTCCAATAAAATCTAAGTAATTAGGAAGCTTGGGGTAGTGGGTATGGTATGTTCATGATCATAATAGTGTTTTTGAAGTGTGTTTCGGTGCTCGTAGCTTGAAAATTGGTTTTGAAATAAGTTGATACAAGTTTGCTGCCAAGGGTCTGTTTGGTGAGCTCCTTCGAGTTCACCAATTGGGTCAGTGAATCGCATTTCAATACGTTGAGCTCGCCCTTTTTACATACCCCAAATGGTTCAAAAGGGGACCTTTTGGCAAGGTACTAATATCTCGCCGAGTCACTTTGGCAAATCCCCAAACATGACTCCACCTTGTATAGTTGCCCCTTATTTTTCTAGGACCCTTTGGTGAGCTCATCTGATCTTGCCAAAATCATTTTGCAACTCGCAAACCTTTTGCGAGCACCAGAATCCTAAATTTTTAATAGTGATCTTAGGCTTTGATTTTGATTCTGATTTTGATTATCTTATGCCTAATGTGGTTTTCAATGTTTGATGCAGACATGGCATGACCTAAACAATCAATTCGACGTAGTTAATTGGTGGATGAAGATGAGCTACCAGGGCATTCACTACCCTTATTGTCCATTTGGGAACCTAGTTAGAGGCCATCCTATCCACTCAAATGTGATAGGACAGAAGCTACAGATAGGAGCAAGAAGATTGCCACAAAACCTTGCTTAACTTCGGATGAGAAGAGGTCTCTTGAGCTGTAATAGACAAGCTCTGAAGAAGAACAAGAAGGGCCCAAATCCCTAGTACATGAGTCCACAGCTTCGGAGCCAATTCAGAATCATAATCAGATTGAGGCAAGGACTAAGATGGTAGATGACCTACTCATCCAAATTTTTCAACCTATCCAGGAGTCAAAGAAGATTGACAAGCATATGTACCATGACATGTACATGAAGATGAAGGGTAATGTTTTCAAGAACAAATATATGCTTTTAGAGAACATTCATAAAACAAAGGCTGAGAAGACTAGGGAGAAGACCTTGTCTGACCAAATGAAGCCAAGAGAGCAAAGAACAAAGCAAGTAGGGAAAGAAAGTATTCTAGGAAGAAGGAGAGTGAGGATTACCTGAAACCTAAAATGGGTGAGGAGGACTTATATGAAACAAAGCTGGATGAGGTTGCCATTATTGAGGTGCTTTTTAGTTCCGAGGATCCATTGTTGCAAATGGCTTTGGATTACTATTTTGAGGAGATTCTCTAGCCATCTACTAAGAGTACGCTACCTTCCACCACTACAGTAGAGTTTGCTTTTATTGCTCCACTTGGCACTGATGCCCCGGCTCCGAATGCTCCTTTATTTGACCTAACTCCCCGATCTTTGCCTACACAGGGGGCTTCTTTATCTTGATGTTATTCTATCCTCTATTTTTGTTCTTGATTGGTGTATTGAGGCACTGCTCCTTGTTTTGTTGGGATGGGTGGTTAGCACCTAGCCCATTTTATTTGGGTTGTATATCTTGACAGTTTTTGTTATTTCTTCTAGGTTGTATATATTGCACTTTGATTTTTGATTAGATATAGTTTTATTTTGTTATATATTTTTGTCTTGTTGTTATGGTTTGAATAGATTGATATCTTTAAGTACCTTTTGAGTGTTGATTTTGATCAATATCAATGTCTCAATTTGTACTTTTGACACATACTTGCTTGGGCTGATTTGATGAGACATTAAGAGTTGCATAATTCATATGTTGACTCACAGCATCTTGTCAAGAGTAGATTGAAATCAACTTGGAGTTTTGCGATGATCATTGTACTTGAGCAAACACATTTAGTTAAAATAATATTGGATAGTTGTGGTGGAAAGCGACATGAGGTGAGGTCTTTTGACTAGAAAGTTGTTTGATGGTACTCGAAACTTGCAAGGTTGGTCCAATTGATTGACATTGGTGAATGAATGAGAGGATCTTAGGCATTTCTTTGAGTTTCCACAATAAATTTTTTAGACTCCATGACTACCTTCTTTTGACTGCCCATGTAAGTGTGAACTTTTCTTGGCACCATTAGAGCGTTATTTTCCTTTTTGTGGAACTTGAACCAAAATGAATCTCTGGTTGTTTTTACCCTCCCATGTTCTTCTTAGTATTTGACTTGGTAAAATAGTCCAACTTTATGTCAAAAGTCTAAGTTGGGAGTGTAGTATGGTAGAGGCAAAGGCCTGTTGTGATAAAAGTGGCCTCATGAGGGGAGAGTTTGGGCCCTAATTGGTTATAAGCACATTTTGTGGCGTAGTTTGGAATTTACATATGCCTCTTAAAAAAAGAAGAATTGAGTTTGATGTTTAATTTCAGTTTTAGATTGTAAATATGTTAGAAAGTGTGAGTGTGACGTTTAATTTCAATTTTAGATTGTAAATATGTTAGAAATTGTGCTTGTTAGTGAATAAAATGGAGTGAATGCCTTGCTAAGGTTGATAAGATAAGAAGAATTGAATGTTAAGCTTGGGCTAAGTTTGATGTGGTGTATTGTGTTGAATGATAGTTTGAATCCAAGTCATACAGCAAGAAGGTTAATCATTATCCCAAAATGTTCCCTTATCATGCACTCAGCCCCATTACAAGCCCAAAAAACCCTTAGTGATCTTTCATAATGTATTAGTCAGATAATAAGGCAAGTTTATGAGTCGATTTGGGCATGCTTTTCGTCTTTTAGGAGTGTGAGTGTTGTATGATGATATCCTGAGCTTGATATTGCGTTGCTTGATTTGAATGGAATCTTCCTTGATGTGGGGGTAATACAGCATAATTGTTCAGCATGGTTTTGCCTTTGGTTGAGCCTTGGTGAGTGAAAGCTCCAAAAGATATGTTCTAGCCATTGCTTGAAGCTTGAAGTTCACATATGAGTAGTTGCTAGGTAAAATAGATTTTGTTCCTTGGCAAATTAAGTGGAATTTAATTCACTTCATAGACATATCTTTGAACTAATTGACATTTGATTTACTGACAAAGTAAAGAGTTAAGTTGGGGGTGTTGATAAGCGGTAAATTTCACTCATTTAGGGCTTAATTGTGCATAAAACGTGTCTTTGATGCCCTATTTTGTGCTATAACAGACATGAATTGTTGTTTTTGTAGAAAGGTGAAGATTGATGAACACCTGGAACATAATCATCGAAAATGAGCTAACAAGGAAGTATTGGACACTGAGCATCACAAAAGGGTACTTGGCGAGTCGCTAAAGTACCCCAAACCTCGCCAAATAATCACCCAACAAGAAGCAAGTCAATTCGCAAAGAGGCGAGCTACAGAAGTGATTTGGTGAGTCGCCAACTTAATTGACGACCTTGATTTAGCTCATATAATAGGTCATTAATTTGGCTTGGAGTCACTGGTTAAGAGGGCGAAAAGCTCCAAATGGTGCATCATCGACCAGGTTAGTGAGTTAAGAAGAGGAGCAGTCTATAAGCTGAAGGCATATTATGCGAGTCACCGACTTGATCGGCGAGGTCAACTAATGTCGTGGATTAGAAATTTGAGGAATATATTCTATACTTTTTGTATAGAGTACAAATAGCTCTATGGCTAGTAAAAGAGAGAGAGTTCCAATGTTTAGTTTTTCAGAGTAGTACATTGTTCTACGAGAAAGGAGTAAAATTTTTTTTACTTGGTGTAGAGAAACTTTCATTTTCTTGGGGAGAGAGAGTAAGAGTTTTGGTAAACCTGTGTTGATTTCTTCTGATTTCCTGAGCCCGAAGATAATTTCAATGGAAGGAAATTTATTTGATAAATTACCCATGTTCTATTTGATGATTAGCTTAAAACCCTAATACCTTTAGGGGGACAATGTAGACTATAATGCAGTGATTGGCTATTGGATGTTTGATTTTACTTGAGTTATTGATGAATTCTTATGGATTTTATTAGCCATCTTTTTATATATGGATTGAGGTTGCAAACTCAGTCCCAGCTTAGGATCTTCATGTATGCTTGAGAGGGTTACATAAAGTGAGGTTAAATGATGACTAGCCATTAATATGTTGAATTAATGAAATTTCCTTAGAAATTTGGGAGTTTTTACTAAGGTTAAGGTGGTAGTAGATTGAGAAAGTTACTATGGAAAGTTGATCTTGAGTTTGAGAGAACCTTGATCAAATATTAGATCTGTCTTCCCTACCGATATAGATTCATCATCTTTCGAGTATTTTCAGAGACCCATGCCAATTACTATGTGTATACCTATGTATCTTCCCTAGAAATTGCTTAAAGTTTCTTATTCTTTATTGTTATTACTTAGTTATAGTGATAATATCCCTCAGACTCTAACCTAAGCATTTCTTTGCGGTTCGACCTCGACTCCAAGTTGGGTAATATACATTTGATGACCGCAAACACTTTGAATTGTGAAAATTGAGTGTGGAGGTGTTACAATTAATTTCCATCAGTACCCCCAAACAAGTCTCATAGCATATATAAGCACACCCTTCGTTAAGAAAGGTGGATCAATCGTCAATAAATAGTTCTAAGGGAATTTGGGACTTACGACACACTCAATGGGGCAAGAGATCATGGAACTTCCATCATTCAATCACAACAAGTAAATCTACTAAGGGAACAGCACATGGAACATACTCTATTGGGATTTGTGACTTAGAAAATTCACCACTTGCTAACATAATCAAAGCAACTGCATACATGGGATAGGGACAAAAGGAAAGTCCCCATAGATACATAAGCATCGCATGAGTCATACACCATATATTATCTAACAATACTCTAGTCATGAGTGGAATAGAGGCCAAGACATTTCCCGTACCCACCCTCAAAAGTAATAACAAAGTAGCATGTCTTAACATAAATGTCATAGATAGAAAATGGATATTTCCATCAAAATGAAGGACTCACCGAAAACAAAGTCTTCAAGAATCGTACTAGCCATGAGGAGGTGGATGGATAGGAGCTCTGATCCCTACATGGTTAGATCATGTAGGCAAAAAGTATGTGTTAGTACATTGAATGTACTAAGTATGTGGGATGCAAAACAACAAGAGATCATAAGCTTTAATAGACAAGATGCATATTCATATACAAAGGCAATAAGCTCAATATGACATAAATGATCAATGCCTTAATTAAAGCATGCATAGGAAGTAAAATAATAAGTTCATAATAAAGCATATTTATGTGGGAGGAGACTTTAACCAATATTAAGATCATGTGAGCTACAATATGGAATCTCGATGTTTCCTCCACATTGGAAAAGGAGTGGTCTACTTGCCAAGGTAAACCATACCCTCACCTTTGACATGGCCTTTTCGGTGGGTGTTACATGACCTAGTTGGATCCACTAGTATAAGCCCATTTACGAAAATAGTAATAACATATGGTGGCATATAGTTATGAAACTTAAGACATTATATAAGGACCCCTTGGGTCGAGCCCCCACCTTATACCTCATTCGGTGTTAAGCCTAGTCCCAAGGAATACATAAACATCTAACCACCTTCTTTTTCTAAACTTGAGATCTCTTTAGGTGAATACATCTCACAATATGCACTTCATGGAAACATACTAGGCCTTGTGAACCCTTATCAAGGAAGTCCCTTAATTGTTCCTTCAATTCTTTCAATTTTGATATGGAGATATAGGTATGGTTAAAGTATCACGGAGGAGGTCTATACCAAAATCTATTTCCCTTTTGGAAGGAACACTGAGGAGCTCATTGAGAAAGACATCAAGAAACTCATTGACCATCATAACCGACTTAATAGAAGAAACTTTCCGACTTAAACATCCCTAACCCTTACAAGATGATAAATGCAACCATTAGCAATGAATTCCTGAGCCTGAAGGCAAGAGATAAACCTACCCTTAACCACTGAATCATGATTTTCCCACTCAAGGATGGGTTCATTAGGAAATTGAAATTTAACCTTATGAGTTCTACAATCAATGGAAGTATAATATGCATGTAACCAATCCATCCCAAGAATAATGTCAAAATACACAATGTCAAGTTCAACAAAATCACAAGGCAAGACTTTATGCAATATGGACACGGGCAACCCCTATAGACTCTTCTAGCAATATTAGGCTCGGATTAGACACCAAAAATGATTCACATAACAATTCAGGACATATATCAAATCTACTAGAAATGAATGGGGTAATAAAAGATAAAGTGATACCAGGATCCAATTAAGCATACACATCATAATCATAAGTCTTTAACATACCAGTGACAACATTAGGAGTCTCCTCAAACTCTTGTCAGCATGTAAAGCATAGAATCGGTCACCATATGGACCACCTTATAGAGTTTGGGTACCTTCTTGCACTATACCTCTTGGAGCCATTAGAGCTTGAGGATACCCTACCCTACCTTTAGTAGCAACATTAGGACACTCGGGGATTTTATGCCCCATTTTTTCACTACCAAAACAAGCACTCAATCCTCTCCACCAAATACCTCCGTGGTTCTTCCTACACCTTGGACACTTAGGAATAGTAGCACCACTAACTTGAGACTCAGGGGTGGGCACCCTATCTTTATCAAACCTTTGGGGAGCAACTTGAGTTAGTCCTTGGCCTTGTTGGAAATAACCACTACCACCGAGCTTAGTCGGTGGAAGTCCACCTTCAAATCGATCCTTTTTTTCTCTCTTCCTCAGAGACCACTGGACAATCTCTCATCTTATGTCCAATACTGCCACACTTGAAACAACCATTAGTGTCGGCCAAACACATTCCTTGATGCTTCTTGACACTCCCTTGATAAATGGTGAAATGGCATCTTTCCTTGTTAGGCTTAGGCATCGAAACACCAACAAAAGATGAAGCACCATCAACTCGGGCTTTCTTAGCCTCCCTATCCCCTTTCTTGTCATTTGCAGTCCCAAGGGTATCCTCCTATTGGTTTAGTTGAGCAATTACAATTTTGGCCTATAGCCATATGGCATTGCAGAACTCTGCATTAGATATGTCAGTGTTGGGGGATTGATCAACAAGCGAGGGATGGTTACCATATTGTCCACCATTCTGATGGGTCTGAGACATATTCTGAAATGTAAAGGATAGGAATCAGAAATAAGTCTTAGGGGATTTAGCTCTATCACATGACATATATCATAAAGAAGTGAGTCATTTCTTAAATGCCTCATATTCATAGTGTGGCGCGCTTTACAACTATGAACAAGACTCTGCTCAATGCAGTAAGTTGGATTTCTGAGGACCATTTATAAATCTAATGCTCTTATACCAAGTATGTCACGACCCAAGCCTATGGTCTAGGTGCGACATGGCGAATGGGGAACCCGAAGGTACCCAAACAAGCCTCATAGCATATATAAGTACATCCTTAGTTAAGAAGCATGGATTAATCATCAAAAAATGGTACTAAGGGGATTTAGGATTTAGGACGCACTCTATAGGACAATGGATCATGGAACTTCCATCATACAATCACAAAAAGTAAATCTAAAGGAAGGAAACATGGGACCAGGGGTGGGCATGGTACAGTATGGTATGATATTTAAAAATTTGGTATGGTAATTTTGATTTTCGATATCTAAAAGTACGATAACATTACCATACCAAATTAACTCGGTATGGTTCGGTATTTCTAATTTCGATTTTGGTATGGTTGTTCGGTAACTATAATTAATTTGACTTTATATTTATATATTCATATAATAAATAAGTATAACTTTAATAATTTTAAAAACGTCTCATGCTAATCAATTAAGTGATCAAACACTATATGCATTTTCAAGTTGTGGACAATGAATAATACAAAAGCTAAACAATGCTTTCAAATTTGTTTTACTCAAAATTTTCTTCATCATGGTCAGTGATGGGAGTGACAACTGGACTATCAGGGCTCTTCTAGAAGCTCTACATATATTTAAAATAATTTAAAATTTAACATATATATATTATATTTCGATATGATATACAATATTTTGATATTTATTTTTTAAATACCAAATACCATTTCGAATACCAAAAAAAATTATAAGTCATACCAAATACCATAATTATCATACCACGGCATAAAATAATTTGGTTTCAATATGGTATTCTGTATATACCATACCATACCCACTATGGGACACACTCTATAGGGATTAGGGACTTAGGGAATTCACCACTTACTAACATAATCAAAGAAACATCAACATGGGATAGGGACTAAGAGAAAGTCTCCATAGATACATAAGTGTTGCATGAGTCATGCACAACATATTATCCAACAATACTTATACACATGAGTGAAATGGGGGCTAAGACATGTCCTTGGCTCACCCTTAAAAGTAAATAACAAAGTAGTAATGTATCAACATAAATACGGTAGATAGAAAATGGATATTTCTCTCGGAATAGAAGACACACCACAAGTAAACTCTTCAAGAATCGTAGTAGCCATGTGGAGGTGGACGGATAGGAGCTCTGGTCCCTATATGGTTAGATTATGTAGGTAAAAAGTATATGTTAGTATTTTTAATGTACTAAGTATGTGGGATGCAAAGTAACAAGAGATCATAAGTCATAATAAACAAGATGCACAATAATATACAAAGGTAATAAGCTCAATGTGACACGAATAATCAATGCCTTAATTGAAACATGCATAGGAGGTAAAATCATAAGTTGATAACATAGCATACATATGTGGGAAGATACCTTGATCGACATTAAGACCATGTGAGCTACCACAAGGAATCCCGATGTTTTCTCTGCATCAAAAAATGAGTGGTCTACCTACCAAGGTAAACCATACTACCATATTTGGCATGGCCTTTTCGGTGGGTGTTACATGTCCTAGTTGGATCCACTAGTGTAAGTCCATTTAGGGAAATAGTAATAACCTATGGCGGCATATAGTTATGAAACTTAAGACGTTATATAAGGACCCTTTGGGGCGAGTCCGCACCTTAAGCCTCATTTAGTGCTAAGCTTAGTCCCATGAAATACATAAAAATAAGCATAATCATAACATGCATAAATTTATGAATCATAATATCATCATATGAGAAGCTCATTAAAATTCGTGACCCCTTCAAGTGGGCATTTCCTTTCGCAAGAGGGTGTATCATGACATTACAAAAAGAGTTTCATAATCTTGCATAATCCATAGAGTTTCCATGGAATCATAATATACTTGATAGCTCTTAATCATTTATAATATTCTTGACTTGTATAGCTTGTAAATAAGTTTTTCATCAATATAAGATACTTCACCATACAAATCTTAACTCCAAAACATGGTGGGTTTATACATTGAAACTTGAAATCATGAAATTCAAGAGCAATGTGCATGAATAGGTAAAACATGTTCACTTGAAACCATTCAAAAAAAAAACTCACCTTAACCATAATAAACTCCTTAGGACATCATGAAAATCATCTCAAATTCAATAAATTTCATAGCATTTCATAATATCATAAGATGCATAGCTTAAAGGACATAAAATAATTCATAAAATTAACCCTTAACAGGAGTTCATGCATATTCAAACCAATAATTGATAATTTCCAACTCAAATCATGCATAATAATAAAAATAGGAAGTACTCATAATGATTCAAGTAATAAAATTAAGGATTGAATTGAAAAAGATTTTGGACTCATGAGTAAAAGGACCCATGATGAAGAAAGCCACATACATTGAGGTCTTGAGGAAGACAAGAGAAATTTGAAGTCACCTTGAAGCTTGGTCCTCATTGGGTGAGCCTTGAAATCTTAGAAACTTGGAAGAATTTAGAAGAGAATGTTAGAGAGTTTTGAGAGAATTTTAAGAGTTTTAGAGAGTGATTTAGGTCCAAAAATGGTGAAATTTTTTAGCATTTTCGTATATAAGGGCTCAAGAATTAGTCCCAATTGTCCTTACTTAATACTAAAAATTTCAAAAAAAATTGTACTACGGTGAACCTAGGGTACGACGCGACTTGCTCCTGCATAGCTCATTTTCACACGAAGTTTAATTTTGTCCTGTTTTGGCCCTAGAATGAGTATGGGTCATGTATACACTAAAATAACCTTCTCTGCGACATCGAGAGGTTGTGCACCCTCCTAAAAAGTGCAAAAACATGTAAAAAAGGATTTTTTATTATTATTATTAGATTGACTTAACAATCAAAGGATATAATTTTCCCACACAATTTTGCCTTTTGAACAAGAATACGGCTCGAATTTGCCAAAAATATATGGAAGATATGTTATGCAAGAATTAATTCTAAGATACCCTATGGCTCTTGGAAGGTGTTACAATGATGTAATGACCCTAAAGATTATTTTTTACAAGAAATTGAAAATTTATCATTTTATTCCTTCTAATAATTACTCTGAGTTATGTCCAATCAATTTGTGGGGTTGGATTTAGAGTCTTATTGAAAAGTTGAGAATTTTTGTAGTTTTTGAATTTTGAACACTTAACTTATCCAAAAGTGGTTTGATACCAATAGAAGCTATAAATCTCAAAATTGAATTTTATTAGTTTCACCAGCTCTAAAATATGAAATATAGTCTAGGAGCATTGTCATTTTCCGTTTTGAAGTTGTTTTGTAGATTTGAGGCTTTAAGTTGGAAGTTTAAATAATATGAATAGGGTTTGACTTTGATCAACTTTCAAAGTTCGGATGCTCAGAATAGATTTCTGGCTATTTCGTTGGATTCAGGAGGTGATAAGAGTTTCAAAGGCATTTAGATCTTTTTAAGCCTTAAGTTAGTTTAGTTACAAATAATTAGATTTTGGGTCAACAAAACCTTCAATTTGAATTCTAACGGTTCCATTAAGTTTAAAACATTGAATTTAATAGGTAGCATATATATTTTGTGTATGAAGTGTCAAACAAATTCTAAAGATCCTTTCGGAGATTTTAGAAGTCGATGATTTTTTGGTGTCTGATGTTCTTGTCCTCGTTCGTCAAGCCTTGACCACGATCATAGAGGGTAGTGCTACCTTTTCTCTATGTTCATAGATCATTAGTCATGTTCGCCGAGTGTATTGACTTTTCCTTCTTTGCATTCGCAGAGGAAAGGTTGTGTTCCTTGGAGCACAACGTAATTTTCTCTCCGCGTTTGTGAAGTAATGACCCCCTATCAGAGTCTCTTATATATGATGCAAACGGGCTCGCAGAATAAATGACCTGTGCAAATTTTTAATTTCTAAAATCATGATTTCTTCTTGCTTTTTCATTTTTGAATTTTGAGAACTCTTGGGAGGCAATTCTAAAGAGATTTTTCAAGATAAATTCATTAGGTAATTGATACTTATAATATCTATTTTTCAAAAACTATTTCATGATTCCAACCTTTTGTTCTTAGTTTTAAACTTTCATTTTTATTAGTTTCTTCAAGAACGTGACATTTAGTATATTGATGATTATGGAATGATTTCAGTTCTGATTTCAAATTGATTTTCACCGTTGGTTTTCAAATACTTTGAGGAATGTAATTTTGCATGAATTTTCAATTTTCCCCCTATTTTCTCATAAATGAATTTTTGGGCTATTTTGAATTCAATTTTTAAAATTAATAATTTGGGTGTTATCGCTCTTTTATTCTTATTATGATTTCATATTTAAATAGACTTTATTGATTCGAAGGCCTGGTGAAAAGGAAAGGCTCAAGTTGCAGAGTAGGGATTATATTTAATTTAGGCAAGTAAACTTCTTTACCTTTGCTAAGTGTATAGAATTTTGTATTTCTACATTATGTGTTGGGGAGTGATGGGATCTGGTAACAGATTTATATCATAGATTCACCACTATGTTAGTGGTTCTAACAAGGAACAAATAAAGAAAAATGAGAAGGCAACATAATAACTTAACTATATGTGATAAAATGTGGAAAGTCTAATAAACTTATATGATTCTCTGTCGGTGGTGAACATGACTGTGTTGATGTGGAT
>JAABOM020108825.1:0-24684 GCA_011800125.2 Solanum clarkiae
TGTATGCCCAACCTAGGATTAGATGGGGAGGCCTTACTCCTGCCCTTTCTCACGAGATGGAAGAAAAGTTGAGAAACATAGAGGCGTGCAGTAGTGAAGGTAATGTGAACAATATATGGGACGCGACTATTGGTTACATAAAAAAGGTAGTTACCAAGGTTCTAGGGGTTTCGAGAGGGACCTCTGGTGGACATCGGGGCAATTAGTGGTGGAATGATGAAGTCCATGGTAAAGTGGAAGATAAGAAGGTCGCTTACACAGAGTGGTTAGAGTGTAGGGATTAAGATAAAAAGCAAATGCTTAAGGGAATCTATAAGACGGTCAAGTCGGAAGCAAAGATGGCAGCGACAAATGCTAAGTCAGCAATGTTTGAGCGCCTTTATGAAGAGTTAAGTGATAAGGGCATGGACAAGAGATTGTATGGGCTCGCTAAAGTAAGAGAAAGAAAAGCGTGTGACTTGGGCCAAGTGAAATACATCAAGGATGAGGAGGGAGAGGTATTGGTGGATGACACTTCCATTAAATTAAGCTGGAAAGCTTACTTTCACAAACTCTTATATGAAAAAGGAGACAGAGATATTGAGCTGGGTAAGTTGTCACACTCCGAAAATCATAGTGACTTTGGTTATTGTAGGCGGTGCAGAGTAGAGGAGGTAAGATGGGCTATTAGTAGGATGAAGATGGGGAGGTGATCAGGCCCGATGAGATTCCGGTAGACTTTTAGAAGAACATGGTCAAGGATGGCATTGCGTGGTTGACTAGTCTGTTCAATGCTATTATGAAGACTGCCAAGATGCCTGACGAATGGAGGAGGAGTGAAATGGTTCTATTGTACAAGAATAAGGGAGATATTCAAAACTATAACAATTGTAGGGGTATTAAATTGTTAAGCCACACTATGAACGTCTGGGAAAGAGTAGTGAAGATGAGGGTGCGAAGAGTAGTATCTATCTCGGAGAATTATTTTGGATTCATACCAGGGCGGTCGACTAATGAAGCAATCCATCTTGTTCAGAGGTTAGTGGAGAAATATAGGGAAAGAAAGAAGCACCTTCATATGGTGCTCATTGATCTCGAGAAGGCATATGACAAAGTTCCAAGGGATGTCTTATGGAGGTGTCTAGAGGTGAAAGGTGTCCCAATGGCATATATCAGGGTGATTAAGGACATGTACAATGGAGCCAAAACTCAAGTAGGAACGATGGGAGGAGACTCAGAGGATTTTCCTATTGAGATGGGAATCCACCAAGGATCTGTGCTGAGCCCTTTCTTACTTTCCTTGGTGATGGATGAGCTGACACGATCTATCTAGGAGGAGGTACCATGGTGTCTGTTGTTTGCAGATAATATAGTACTGATTGATGAGACTTGAACTAAGTTAATGATAGGTTGGAGGCATGGAGACACGCCTTGGAGTCCAAAGGATTCAAATCGAGCACGACCAAAGCTGAATACTTGGAGTGCAAATTCAGTGTTGAGAGAGATGAACCAAAATTTGATGTGACGCTTGCTACTCAACCTATCCCCAAGAGGGAAAACTTTAAGTATCTTGGGTCCATCATCCAAAGTAGTGGCGAGATCAACAATGATGTCACACATTTTATTGGGGAAACATGGACTAAATGAAGGCTTGCCTTTGGAGTATTGTGTGACAATAAGATATCACCTAAAGTTAAATATAAGTTTTACAGAGTGGTGGTTAGACCATCGTTGCTATATGGAGTGGAGTATTAGCCAATAAAAAAGGCACAAGTTTAAAAGATGCATGTCGCAGAGATGAGGTTGCTGAGATGGATGTGTGGTCACACCAGGAGTGACAAGGTTAGGAATAAGACCATTCGGGACAAGCTAGAGGTGGCCACGGTGGTCGAAAAGATGAGGGAAGCGAGACTGTGATGGTTTGGACATGTGCAGAGAAGGAGTACTGATGCTCCTGCTAGGAGGTGCGAGAGGTTGGTTTTGGGAGATACTCGGAGGGGTAGAGGTAGACCAAAAAAGTACTGGGGGGAGGTAATTAGACAAGATATGACATAACTTGATTTCACTGAGGACATGACTTTAGTTAAAAAGAAGTGGAGGTCGCGAAATATAGTAGCAGGCTAATGGTAGGGTTAGGTTTTTTTATCATGTGTTCATACTATCTGTCGTATTACGTTTATCTTCTTTACATACTTTCTTGTGCTATTCATTATTAGTCGCTCTTTCTGTTCCCTTCCTTTACTTTTGTCATATATAGTTATTTCTGCTTACGAGTTTTAAGATGAGGGTTCACAGGAAACAGTCTCTCTACTTCTACGGTAGTGGTAAGGTCTGCGTACATTCTACCTTTCCCAAACCCCACTTGTGGGATTTTACTGGGTATGTTGTTGTTGTTTGTATGCTTCACTTTTAAAAACATTGGTAATAGTGGTGCTCTAATCATACTGCATGCACTTTAACTTTTTCTCGACGTATTCATTTTCTATCACTAGCATATATTAAAGGGAATTCTACCACCGAGATTTAGGTAAATGAGAAGAGACCATCTTCATAGACCAAGCAACTTAGTACTTGGAATCGAAGGTGAACCAACCCTTGGAGGTGATTGTGTTATCAACCCTTCAATTTGGTTAATGGGTTTACCACCCCCCAAACAAGGTAATTGAGGTATGAACCCCTCAATTTGGTTGATGGTTGTCTCAACCCACCATCCATGGTGATTGAGGTATCAACCCCTCAATTTGGTTGATGGTTGGCACACCCTACCATCCATGGTGATTGAGGTATCAACCCCTCAATTTGGTTGATGGTTGTCACACCCTACCATCCATGGTGATTGAGGTATCAACCCCTCAATTGGTTGATGGTTGTCACACCAACCATCCATGGTGTGGTCAACTTGAAACACTAACGGTACTTTTCATGTAAACAACACATATATACCTTTCTTTCATCATCAGAAAGTCATTCAAATCATACGTCATGCAATGGATCATCAACAGCTTAAGAATCTAAAACCGAATATTTTATCAAACACATGGCTGGTGTGTGATGATAATACAAAATCATGCAATTCAAGAGTGAAATCATATGAGAAAATCAATGAAAAACCACCCACCAACACTTTGTTATACCTTCATAAAAGATACATTAAAACCCCTAATAAAATCACATAATAGACTAGCTTCATGTCTCAAAACATGCATAGTTGAACTATATTTAATAAAACCTCAATATAGTTTGTACCCAAAATTCATAATGAGATATACCCATAGATAAGTCAGCTTGAAAACATGCAATTTATATAAAAAGGAAGGTTGGGAACCATAGATGAAACGACCCAATGGTTGAAGCCCACATACCTTAGATCTTGAATTTCTTGAAATTGGGTTGTGAAAGTCTTGAAGCTTGGAAGGAGGTCTTGGGAACAAAGTTTGATTTTGAGTTCCCATGAATTCTTATTGAGGTTTTGATGGAGGCTCTTGAGGGAATTTTATTGTGTTTTCAAGCTGAGAGTAATGAGTTTAATCCTTTGAGATAGGGTTTAGGTCTTTTGGTAACGTTAAGATAATATTGGAAGTCCAAAACGGTCATTAGAATAAATTGAATTTATGAAAACACCATTAATAAAATAGAGTGAAAAATTGATAAAGTGTCACCTCACTTGAGGTCATAGTGTGGCACTCCACGGGTTGTATGGAGCACCTTTGGAATGATACTTAGTCAAAAATTTAGAAGTTGGTACACTTGGAAAAATTAACGTCATCACCACTTTGACGGGAGCCTCCACGGGCTGTGTGGTGCTACACTGTCTGTGTAGTGTCCCGTGGAGCTACACATTGAGAGAACAAATATTTCTAGGAGGCTTCACATCAAGGACCATGGCTCGTCAGGCTTGCCTCGTCCCATGGGGATGGCTGTGGCACTATATTTAGTCAAGAACTTCCTCCTATGCCCGCTAGGCCTCACTTGCACACTACCATGGCTTGCCACACGTCAGTGGCTAGCCACATCGGCCATGACAATGGTCGTGCCCCATCCCTTGGGCCAAAAAATGCCTTTTACTTCTCAAGACAGTCCACACAACTTGTCCAAAGCCTCACTTCCTGTTTAGCTATTCGTGTTACATCACTGCACGAGAGGGTCTCACATAAATGGTAATAACTCCTTCATCCAAACTCGTGCAAATGCGTTGGAAAGCTAACTCAAAGGGCTTTCATTTTACATATTGTGGTAATCTAGTACTTTGTGTGCTGAAAGTTATTCTCATTAAAAAGTTGAACCTTAAATGAACCAACACCCAAAACCCAACTATTGGGGAAGTCTTGAACTCGTCTAACTACTAGAAGTCTCCCACGACCCTAATACACTCCCCACGTAAACAAATGAGTCTTGAAACATGGATATGTAAGAGCATAGACTTACAGGGTGTCACTATATCTCTCTCTTGGGAACATTCGTCCCTGAATGTCAACAAAACGTACATAGCAAAATTAATCATAAAGATTTTTTCTCAGCACGGATGCAACAAATGCACTTTAACATTATTTTCAAAAAGTCTTAACATGAACATCAAAAATCACCATAAACTTGTCAACATAAACATGAATGCATGCAAATGACATAAGGGCCAAAACTTAAGACTTGAAATCACATATAGGGGGAAAATCCTTAGATTAGTACCTTATGCTTGGGTGGAGTGGAAGAGGTGCGGATGTAGCTTTTGCATGTCTACCTTAGCTTCCCATGTGGCGTTTTCAACTTGATGTTTCCTCCAAATGACCTTAACAGAAACTATATTTTTGTTACTCATCCTCTTCACTTGTCTATCCAAAATTTCTACCGAAACCTCTTCATATTTCAAATTGTCTTCGACAACACCCGCAACATCTAGAGGCACAATATTACTAGGTTCACCCACACACTTCCTCAACATAGATACATGGAAGACTGGATGTACCATATTCATCTCATTGGGCAACTCCAACTCATAGGCCACCTTATCAATCCTCTTTAACATCCTATAGGGACCCACAAATCTAGGGCTCAACTTACCTTTTTTAGCAAAACGAACCACACCCTTCATGGGTGAGAGCTTTAAATAAACCCAATTCCCAACGTTGAATTCAAGATCTCTTCTACTCACATTGGCATAGGAGTTTGGTCGACTTTGGATGGTTTACAATCTCTCCATAATCATGCTCACTTTCTCCATGATCTCCATCACCAAATCGGGACCTAACAAGGCCATCTCCCCTATCTAAACCATCCAACTGGGGATCGACAATGCTTTCCATAAAGAGCGTCAAACAGAGCCATACCAATACTTGAATGATAACTATTTTTATAGGAAAACTCAATCAATGGAATATGATCATCTCAACTACCCTTAAACTCCAATACACAAGCTCTAAGAGTAGTCTCTGGTACCATATATAGTCTTAACTAGTAGGACATAAGCCAGCTTTGTCATCCAATCAACCACAGCCCAGATAGAATCAAGACCGTTCTAGTCTTGGGTAATCCGTCCACAAAATCCATTTTAATTTCCTCCCACTTCCACTTAGGAATCTCTATGTCTTGGGCTAGGCTGCCCGACCTTTGATGTTCGGCTTTGACTTGTTGGCAATTATGGCAATTAAACACAAACTTAGCCATATCTTCTTCATACCTCACCACAAATACACCTCTCTCAAATCCCTATACATCATAGGCCTCATGTAGGATCATCTTTCTCAAGTGACCAATATCAAGTATACACAACCTACCTTGGTACCTAAGGGCACCATATCCCCCTTGGGAGAAAACCTCCACCTTACCCTCTCTCACCAATGCCCTCAACTCTAACAAGGCAGGGTCAAGATCTTACTTTACCTTTACCTCCTTAACAAAAGAACATTCGGAACCATCAAACCGATACACTAACATTCTCAACTTCTCCTAACCTAACCCCCAATCTAGCCAATCGATGAACCTCTCTAGACACCCTCTTGTAACCCAACGATTCCCATTTTCCATAATTAGCAAGAAACGTCACATTCCTCAAGATTCGCACATCACCCCCAAATGATTCACAAGATCTTCTTCACTTCCAGAAACAAACTAACATATCATCACCCAAGACCACCACCAACATAACATGGTAGGGATTAAAGACCCTATTCAAGAGACTTATAGACATACTTGGGTCACTAGTCAATCCCAAAAACACTACCCTAAATCCAAAATATCGAAAAGGACATGAAGAACTCATTGATCACCGGAAACAACTCAATAGAATTGACTTAGGTTCAACACCCCTAACATTTACTAGATGAAAAATGCAACCTCAGGGGTCTACCGGACATTAAGTCAAGAAATTAACCTACCTCCTCACTACCACTCAAGGATGGATTTATTAGTGTATTGAAATCTAACTCTACGGGTTCTATAATCAATAGAGGCACAATATGCATGAAACTAATCCACCACAAGTATGACATCAAAATCCAACATATCCAATTCAACAAAGTCACGAGACAAGACCTACGCAATATGACAACGGAACAATTTCTATGGACCTTCCTAGCAACAGTAGACTCAACAATGGGGTAGACACGAAACGTGCACCTAATAACTCAGGATAAACATGAAGCCCACTAGCAATAAAAAGGAATGATGAAAGAGGTAGTGGCACCCGGACCCATCAATGCATACAAATTAAACTTAAAGATAACTTCAACGTATCGGTAACAATATTCGACACTTCACCCCCTCCTTGCCTCCCTTTATTAACAAGACCACATTGACCTTGAGAACGACCCTCCTTGCCCTTGTTTCGAACATAAGGGCAAGCAACAAACTTATTAACAACTCTTCCACAACCATAGCATGCATTTGAATTCCTTAAGTATTTGTCATGATGATGTTTTTCACATTTTGGGCATTTTAGAACACTCACCCCACCATTGCTATCTTGGAACCTCAGGTTAACCATTCAATCAATAGCAAGCCTCGTGCTTGGAGCACTAAATGACCCTTAGCCTCAAAATTTGTGATCCTGTTGGAGACATTCACCCTTGGCACCTTGGAAACCACCCTCATACCTAGCCTTCTTAGACTTTTCACTTCTCTTTTTTCAAGCATATGAACAATTGACTATCTTGTGGTCCATCTCACCACACCCATATCATGCACCTGTGTTCCTCAAACATGTTACCACCATATTTCCTCCCACACCTTGGGCATTTGGGACAAGTCACTCCGCCATTATCCCCAACTTGGCATATGGAAGCCTACCTTCAATTCGGGCTCTCTTGGCATTTCGCTCTGGGCATTCATTTGAACTCTCAACGATACCCACCAATCAGTTTGGTTTGGTAGTCACGACCTTGGCCAATACCTATAGATCATTGCAAACCTCTGTATTCGATATATCACCGTACTGAGTAGCCTAAGATATATTCTACAATGTAACGGTAAGGAATTAGTAAAGCCCTAGGGACCTAACTCTACCGCATGACATAGATCATGAAGAAGTGAAATATTTTCTAAAATGCCTCATACCCTCTTACACACAGTCGTGATGCGCTTCACAACAATAAATGAGACTCTAATCGATGCATTGTGTTGGATGCCAAGGACCATTAACATTCTAGTACTCTGATACTAAGTTTGTCACGACCCCAAGCCTAGGGCCTAAACATGACACGATGAATGGGGAACCCGAAGGGACCCCAAACAATCCTCTTAACATATCGTTATGCATCTTTGGTCACAGAAGCAATTAAACTACAATAAGAGAATATAAATAAGGGAAAAGGGACTAAGGGAGTCTTTCTAGCTTAAAATATACAAGAGTCAAGAGAGTAAAAGCTCATAACATCATTACATAACTTATCCAACAACACCTCTAAACTTAGAGTTGAATGGGGGTCAAAACAGCATTTCGGGCTCACCCTTATAGTCAAAAGCATATAATAATATAAAACGATTCTTTGCATAACATAAAATCAAATAATATCATCCTCGGAGTTGAAGACTGACCAAACTTTCTTTGAAAGGTAGTACTAGCCACGTCGAGGAAGATGATCAACTAGAGCTCTGGTTCCTACATGAATATACTAAGTATGTAGAATTCAACCCCTTAATTTGGTTGATGGTTTTCACACCCTACCATCTATAGTGATTGAGGTATCAACCCCTCAATTTGGTTTATGGTTGTCACACCCTACCAACCATGGTGATTGAGGTATCAACCACTCAATTGGTTGATGGTTGTCACACCCTACCATCTATGGTGCAGTTAACTTGTAAAACTAAAGGTACTTTTCATGATAACAAAACATATATACCTTCCTTTAATCATCATAATGTCATTCAAATCATAGCGTATGCAATGGATTATCAATAGCTCAAGAATCTAAAACCGGACATTTTATCAAATACTTGGCAGGTGTGTAATGCTAATAGAAAAAATCATGCAATTCAAGAGTGAAATTATGTGAGAAAATCAATGTAAAATGACCCACCTACACTTAGTAATAACCTGATGCATCATACATCAAATCCTCTCATAAAATCACACGATGGATCCTAGCTTCACGTCTCAAAACATGCATAGTTGAACAAAATTTCATAAACCCCCAATATAGTTTATACTCAAAATTCATAATGAGATATACCCATGGATAAGTCAACTTGAAAATATGAAATTTATTTAAAAAGGAAAGTTCATCACCATGGGTAAAAGGACACAATGGTTGAAATCCACATACCTTAGATCTTCAATTTCTTAAAATTGGGTTGTGAAAGACTTGAAGCTTGGAAGGAGGTCTTGGGATCCAAAGCTTTCTTTTGAGTTCCCCTGAATTCCTATTGGGGTTTTGATGGAGGCTCTTGAGGGAATTTGAGAGTATATTCAAGTTGAGAGTAATGAGTTTAATCCTTTGAGATAGGGTTTAGATCTTTTACTAGGGTTAAGGTGATATTGAAAGTCCAAAAAGGTCATTAGAATAAATTATATTTACAAAAATACCATTAATGAAAGGACAAAAAAATTGATAAAGTGTCACCTCACTTGAGGTTACATGGTTGTATGGCACTCCACCGGTCGTGTGGGGTGCCCGTGGGATGATACTTATTCCAAACTTTGGAAGTTGGGACACTTGGAAAAATTAATGTCATCGCTACTTTGATGGGAGACTCCACGGGTCGTGTGGTGCTACATGGTCCATGTAGTGGCACATGGAGCTACACTTGGAGAGAAAAATGGTTTCCGAGAGGCTCCACGCCAAGGACCACGGCTCGTAAGGATGTCCATGGCACTACACTTAGTGAAGAACTTCCTCCCAAGCCCACTAGGCCTCACTTGCACACTCCCATGGCTATCGACACGGTCAGTTGCAAGCTACACGGCCCATGACACTGGCTGTGCCCCATCCCTGAGGCCAAAAATGGCCTTTTCCATCTCAAAATAGTCCACACAGCTCATCCAAATCCTCACTGCTTGTTAAGTTGTTCATGTGATAACACTACACGGGAGGGTCTCACGTAAATGGTCATAACCTCTTCATTCGAATTCGGAATGAGGTGAAACACAGTGCGTCGGAAAGATAACTCAAAGGGCTTTAATTTCGCATCTTATAGGTCATCCTTTCTTTGTGTGCTAAAAGTTATGCTCATTCAAAGTTGACCCTCACATAAACCAACACCCAAAACTCAACTATAGGGAACTCTTGAACTCGCCTAAGTACTTGAAATCTCCCATGTCCCTAACACACCCCACCGAAAACAAATGAGGGTTGAATCATGGATACATAAGATCATTGAGTTACAGGGTGTCACTGGTGGTCCAAATAAATAGTGGCAAAAAATCATGCATGATATTAACAAAAGATGACTATGCAATGCATGTTATTCAAGAAATGGTGATTATATTATTGATTATTACTACTAAAATATTTAAATAAACTAAGACTACGATCAAATGATTGATAGGAGATTATCAAATTAAGCGAGATTCTGGGATTTTAGCCGTTCGGCATATACTCTAGCCTCACTTATTATGAACAATCATAGGTTTTCTAACTACTAATTCAATGGTTTAATATACCAAGCATGGTTGCACACCTCTATAAGCCTATTTTCATTGACAACCTAACTACATCATTGAGCAGGGATAAGCGTGAACAATGAAAATGCGTTAAAGCTACCTTCCTATATTTAAACCAAGTAAAGTGGATGGGTAGGTTTCACAAGTCACGTATATATGAATCATCATAGTCTCCTAGAATGAATAAGCTCCTTATACCTTGTGTTCTATCTACCCAAGATCTTTTGAATCTAGAGTAGATAACAAATGTATTTTACGGTTGGTTAGACTATGAAATATAGATTAAAGGAATATTGGAGTAATTATGAGAAAAAACATGCATAAATCAGAAAATCAAAGTCTAGAACATAGTCTATGCCTACAATTCTAGAATATAGGATATTACTCATGTAATACCTCTCTTGTTCTTTAGAATGTCTTATAAGTGTATTTCTCGAATATCTCAAAACCCATCCATGATTTTTAAAATCCGACTTCATATTCTTGTTCAGGGGGTAAAATTGTGTGGGAAAAGGGTAGCCCCACGAATTTTAAAAGACTCACAGCAAAAAATAATTTTTGCAATGAGAACCAGAAACAGTGTGCATGCACGCCCAGGGCGTGACGCGCTTGCGGCGCGACGCATTATTTCTTGAAGTGTGTGTCTAGTCCACGTCTGATGATGTTCATGATCCAATTAGAAGCGATCATTGTTAGGAATCAACCTAACCAAGGTTAGGATCGAATCTACAGGGAATACAGGACCTGATTACAAGATTTCACCACTAATCATTTCTAGCATTTATGACTACAATCTCTAAATGGGGAGGGGGGTTGTATTTCAAAAACAAAACAAAACTACCACTAACTATAATGGGAGGAAACAAAATTTTAGGGACAACCTGGGAATTATGTTCCCCATGGTTCGTCGATTTGATTACCCTAGATAATATAACTACAATTGGTGATTTGCATCCAGGACAATAACTTAGGTTCTTCAGCCCTCTTATGAAGGTGAAGGTCGAGTTTCACCATGGCGCTTGGTCAGCAACCATGGCGTGCCAACTAACTATTACCTATTGCCCTAGTCATCCTCCTCTTGGTCAGGCTCGGTTCATTAGACGAGAACACATCAATCAAATTTATCATCTACTTCCCTTTTCCTATTCGTCACTGCCTTGGTCGGGATCATGGTGTTAGCCACCACCAAAAGACAATAGTAATGAACGGAAACAGATAATATATGCAACACTCCAATCATAGATATGCAAGAAACCTAAGTCATCTCAAGGGCAACTACCCATGGTTCCTACAACCCCAAGTGGTGGGTACTTAGCTAATCATGGCCAAGGCAAAACACACAAGAATGCAAAAACTAGACATAATTGAGATCTTTATCAATACTAGTGAAGAAAATAGGCACCAAAAATTGCAAACCCACAAGCTTGATTGACCAACTATGAGTACAAGGCAAGATTGCAATCCCCCAAAAATGGATTTTCCAAGAGAGAATAATAAGCAACTCCTGAAATCTAAGAAAATCTTCAAAATGTATCTTTCAAATTTCTACTCGTTGAATTCCTTCTAAAAACCTAACTTAAACTATATATAGTATTTATAAAACAACTCTAGAATTTTCATAGAAAAGACAACTGGCAGTTGATAAGTTATGCAGATACGACACGTAGGATGACCTACTAGTCGTAGTCAGCGTCTCGTATCAGGTTCTTGAAATCTTGGACTAAACTGGTATTACCCATAGGTATGAGTCATTGCTTGAGCTATGACTCGTATGTTGGTCTCTAATCTTGGACTTCAGTTTTTGGTCTAACATGTTGGCTCTCTGATTCTTGCTACGAGACCACCTATTTGAGTCATAGTGCGACTTACGACTCGTATGATGATCTCGTAGGGGTGACCTGTACTTAGAAGATTTCTCAATTTTGGTCTCTAATTATTGCTACGATATCACCCTATCACTCGTAGAATGAGCTACGACTCACAGGTGGTCTCGTAAGGCCTATGCTTCAACAAAATTTGCAACTTTTCTTCAAAATCATGCCAACATAACTTTTTGGCAAAATTAACACAAAAACACATCAAAACACTAAAAAGTCGATTTAAGAACTCACAAAATACCTTCTTTCAGGCACCAAATGTATTGTATTTTAACAGCACATCAGCACCCTCAACTTAAAATTGTTGCTTGTCCTCAAGCAACGACTCAATCTACGCAGATAAAGAGAAATACATAGTAGCTATACTAATGGCATATACAATAACTCCTTTGATTCGGGTACCCAACTACTATTTTCAAAACAGGATTGCAAAGTTATTAAGCAAACAAAAACATAATGAGAGACCTGATAATCTAACTACGACAAGCTAAGGAGCATCAACCAACCACAATCGCTGATATAGTCATATGCTACTTAAGTAGTGCAAATGCCTTCACTTGAAAGAAGTCCCTCATACTCACTCAAAAGCAGTTAGAATTCAAGGACTGAGGAAGCATTCTCACTCTCATAATTGAAATTCAATGCATACTGACTAACTCTATAGGTTTGCCTCTATACTCATATTTTGGCTTGGTGATAAAATTGAATTTGATAACTTTAGGACTTATAGGCTTGTAACATAGGTTCAGGGTGCATTGGTATGGTATTTTGGGCAAGTAGTGACTAAAAGCTATCCTTGAACCATATTTACCAACAATTTTTTCTTTCATAATACAACCCATTTTTAATCAGTCCACCCTTATTCTCTTGTTTTGTACTTTTCTTGAGTGTTTTCTTTCTCTTTTTCAACTATACCTCGATTTCAGGCTCATTTTTTCTATTTTTCCTCAACTCAAGGAACTTTTCTTTTCTTTTTTTTCACTTGATTCATATTTTTTCATTTCTTTCTTAATTTCCCAACTAACTACCTTATTATTATTATTTTTTCCACAATTAGGGCCACCTTCAACTTAGGCTTTTAGCCTTAGGTGAAGTATACAATATCTATGCCTCAAACCAGGGCCACTAATTGCAGCCACCCTCAACTTAGCCCTTTGGCCTTAATAAAGATTCACATGTTCAAGGATAGATCAGGGCGAATATCAAGGCATTTCATCAAACAAGGTTAAGATACCACGATATCAAGAAAGAATAAGTACATGACAAGCTCAAAAGTTTGGAACAAGTGATTCACTCACTCATTTTGTGGGTCATTTAGGCTAAAAGTGGTTTCACTCAAGGAACAAAGGCCTAAGATCCTTTCCATATCCACCACATCACCAAACCAACTTTTCGAGTACAAGGCAAGTTCTAGGTCCATACAAGATACATGCATACATAAAAATAAGCTCACAACACACATGGCAATTGCATCAACAATCAAGTATAGACTCACAGGTCATGGTTTCAGTCTCATCTTACCTTCATAATATCATAACAAATATTGCTAGATACTCAAAAATGTATGAATGCATCAATAATCACAACCTCAAATATTTTCAAAGCACCAAAATTTTTCATCAAAATATTAAAAAAAATATGAAAATTATGTATATGCCAATAGATTACGCTACTATGAATTCACCTATTATCTACAATACTAAACATGCCGGTTCAACAGAAAAATTAAACATCCACAAGGATAAAGAAATACGGCAAGAAAATCTTGGGATAAAAAATAAGGGAAGTTATGGACTTGAGGCTACACAGACTTCACCTTAATCCATAACTTCCGCCACCCCACCAAAATGTGAAACTTTGTCCTTAAAGTAAAAACACAAACTTAAGATGGGAAAAATGAATACATAACGTAGACATATAAACATTAAAATAGTAATAATTAAAAAAGTAATATCCAAAACCAAACATAAGAAATTCTCCAACAAAAAACATCCCAGAAAACACGATATTGTTTATTACAAGGACAAAATATCTATAAAGAAAAGTAAGAGCTGGGGTCAAAAGGAGTCATACATCATGGTGCATCAAGCACCGGTCTCAGGTTGATCTGCAGGGTCCTGGGGCTGCCTCTCCTCTGTAGCTATGTCGGAAGTACCCTCTCTAGGTGGGGTGCGTTGTGCTTGATCTCTAAATAGCCGCCAATAAAAGTGACTCCTACACTACCTCGAAGGTATGGGATCCTCCTCCTGTCTCAGCTTCTTCAGGGTCGGCTCTGGGTCGTCACTCTGATAAAGAGGCCTCTTCCCATAGGTGTCCAGATGGTCGATGAGCCAATCAAATGCCTCATCATCTACCGGTACTACCTCTAGGGCTAGGATAGGGGCTGCCAACAGCTATAATAAGTCAGCCTTGAGCTTGGCCAACTCCTCAGTAATTGCACTCGCATCGGTAAGCCTAGCTCATTTAAGCCTCCTGTGGACTCTAGTCTCAAATGCGTCGACCCGGGCATCCACCGCTCAGACTCTCTCATCAATTAAATGTCGGGAAAATGCCCTTCTATGCTCCTCAAAGTCCCAAAAAATCTGATCAATCAGTTGCCGAACTCATGATGACAACTCCCATAACCTGCACTCTGTTATAGCCACCTGTGTAGTAAAGCTTGAAAAGCAACAGTAGAGAAAAGAGGGTCAAGCTGTAAAGTAGGTGTTGCTGGTGCTAGAGTGCTAGAGGATGGTGTAGACTCGATTTCAACTACTGATGTGGGCTTTGAAGTGGCCGGAGTAATGCCGATAGTAGCTACAGGTGACCCCAAAATCTGCGGCTTTATCTAAATGGCTCTAGAATAGCTAGAGGAGCTACTCGAGGTAGGGCCACTAGATTCTCATCAGCCTTTATCAAGCTGGGATCTATAGTGCGTGTGGCCTCTACATAAGGGTCCCGGTATGGATCAATAGCAATACCTAATGCATTGCATAGTAGATGGATCAGCACTAGAAATGGTAGTGAGGTGTTCGTCCTAACTGCAACCTGATGAATCTGCTCCAAAATGATCCGGGCCCAATCTATAGCATAGCTAGCTAGAATGCTGGCCAACAATGTGGCTCTCCCAAGAGTGGTCGCATTGTCCGTGGAGGTTGGCCTAATATGCCAACGGATAATGCACCACCAAAACTAGGCCCGAAATGAGAGGTGGGCTTTAACTATAGGATCTACGTGGTTTGTGAACCATGTTGGCTCAACCCCCGCCTAGAAGATTTGACTTGCTATCCACCGTAGAAACTCTGTCCTGGCCCCAATGACCTTCCAAGTCACTGCTCTCCTAATTTTATCAATATGGCTATCATACTCCACGGTAGATGAAGGAACTCTATAAATGGGCCTAAACTGCACTCATAGCATCGTCTTCTCTGAGATATCACCTTTTCTCCCCCAGACTGTCACCACCCATAGCCTCGGTTCCTGTATTGGCTTATTATTCTTTGGCAGCCCCATCGGAGTGTAGCAAGATATGCTGCATAGAACTCACAAACTATGTAAGGGGCATATTTTCCCAGTTGTTGTGTGGTCCACTGTAGTCCATGCTCATCTAACCCAGCATCCAATTTAGGTATTCTGTCTAAACCTGAGGCATTCAACCGGGATTCCTCATGAAATTGGCGGACCATTTGCCTTGCCCCTTAGGCTCCAACCCCTAGTCATATATTTCTTTTATTCTAGGGATACACCATCTACGATCGGCTAAGGGTTAGGACTCGAACTCCTCCTGCTGGGTCTGAGAGGTGCTCTCAGACTCTGACTCAGAGCCGGAATGTGAGGGGGTCATCTGTGGCAAGCTATTATCTAGCCCATCCCCATTGCCCTGCTGTTCCTCCTCTTCAGACTTGGAGGAACTACTAACTTCCATGGGCGTCTGCGCTGCAAGTGCCTGAGTCTGGGCTCTATTGGCCTCTGGGTTTACCCTGACTCTATGGACTTTCATAGAGCCCTCACATTATTCAGTTCCAGATGACTTATCCACCAATTTCCTTTGAAAGGATTGGATTGCTCGCTTGTCTTTAGGAGGCATCTTATATGTAGGCAAACCACAAAGAAACATGTCAGGTCAAGATGTTTGATCCACTAAAATATATAACAAAGAACAAAAAACAAAATCAAATAAAAAATAGAAATTCACTGGTGCAACTGCAGGTCTGTAGATACGAGTGCAGTTATGACTCGTAAGATTACTCGTAAGATTACCTACAAGTCATATACTATCCTCGTAGAACAAATTAGGCCTTCAAAAATACATTTTATTCCCAGCTATGAGACACTGTTACGACTCATACCTATGAGCCGTAGTCTGGACTCATAACCATTTTCAAAAATAGTTTTCAGAACTCAGATAAGCTTATGAGACTCTTACTACGAGTCGTAGCAAGAGCTATAGGTCATATGTGAGTCTCGTATAAGAAACATAAAGAAATCACAGATGATTGTTGTTTGTTGCGAAGGACCCTTACGGCTCGTAGAGGAACCTATGAGTCATAGGAGTACCTCATAGTAGGAAACAAAAGGCATCAGAGGTACCTAAAGTTTCCCACAACAAGCACAAATCGAATACAAAATTCAAACCAAGTTAAGACATAAGAGCAATGTAGAATTCATAGAAAATAATTAATTCCATAATGATCCTCATCCCTAGGAGTTAAAACCAATTCTACGCTATGTCAATCATATCAAAGACAACATATGTTATAAATTCTTACTTGACAACCATAAAACATTCCAAGGGATGCAATTCCCAAACATATCAATTCAGTCAAACCCCTTAAGTTAAAACATAATCATCACACCCATATATCCTAAATTTCAACTCCAACAACCATTCAGACCATGCATGGGTAACAATCACACAATACATCCCATGAATGAATCATAACTTTTGCAATCATCATCACACGTTCAAGAATTTCAACATAAGTAGGTTCATAGCTCAACTATTCAAAGCCTAAAAGACCTAGATTACAAGTCTAGTTCAATAACCAATATTCGGGATGATTTAACATGAATAAACAAAGCATACAATCGTATAGGAAACAAAAACCACAAAATATTGGAAAATGTAGCCACAGAGCTTATCGATTGATTTTAGAAGTAAACCAAAGTGAAGAAAATTGAAAATCATGCAAAAACCCTAAAAGTGGAGCCTTTACCGGAATCTTCGTCACAAAATGACGTATGTAGCCGGGATTTTTATTGGAAAAATGATGTGGTGAAAGGGAGGGGTTTTCCATTGCTTGTTTTAGGATTTATGATTGATAATAGGGTTCAAATGTTATTTTGATACCTTATATAATCAAACTGGGTCAAAATTTAAAATTTTGCAGATGGGGCCTACGAGACCCCGACTACAAGTTATAGGTTGTCCTACGACTTGTAGGTCAAGGTCTCACAGCAGAACCAACACTTATAAAAATTTAGGAATCATACCTGGGCACTATGAACCCCTCTTACGACTCATATGGGACCCTACGAGTTGTAAGGTTGGCTTATAGTGTATGTGCCAAATTCTGATACTTATTGTTTTCCTCTACGATGCATGACTACGAGTTATAGTAAGGACTACGACTCGTAGGCCTGATCGTAGAGGCTGCTCCAAGTGCCATGTTTTAGATCTTCAGCTCTTCAACTCTCACTTGCAAACCAAATCTCGAGACACAAGAATTCCCAAAATATTACACTGCACCAATGTCTTTCAATCATAAAAACAAGCTCACACCTTCTACCCAAGAATCTCAACAATTAAAAACACTTAAAGCAAGCCAATAAATATAAATAATGCTTGTGTTGCCTCCCAAGAAGCGCCTTGTTTAATGTCATGGCTCGACTTTGTCACCGTCATTTATCAACTATCATTGAGGGTCCACACCTCACTCTTGCACTCATTTGGGTGTTTCATGGATTTGTGGATATCGAACATGACCTCTACATCATTAACCTTAAACCGCAGTTGACTAGAATCCATATCCATTAAGGCTCTCCCAATAGCGAAAGATGATCTCCCAAAAATGATGGGTATCTCAAAATTGACTTCGCAATCAAGCATCACAAAATCTATCGCAAAGGTGAATGTATCAACTTTAATAAGCACATACAAAAGGATTCTTTTCGGCTTTTTGATGGTTCGATTGGCCTAAAGAAACCTCATTCTTGTCGGGATAGGAGTACCAAGACCGAGCATTTTAAATACCGTAAGAGGTATTAGATTGATGCTCTCTCCTAAGTCACACAATGTACTTGCAAACTCGACATCACCAATGGTACAGGGGATGGTGAATGTACCCCGGTTCTCTCTCTTTTGGGCAAGCATTTGGTCAGAATCGCACTACATTGTTGGAGTTCTTGTGAGAACTCTTGGCTCAAAGTACGTTTTTTGGTACCAAATCCTTCATATATTTGGCATACTCGGGCATTTTCTCCAAAGCTTCTAGAAGGGGAATATTGATGGAGAGTTTCTTCAACATCGAGAGGAAGTATTTGAATTTACCCTCGTCTTCTTTTCTCTTAAGCCATTGAGGTAAAGGTAGAGGAGGTTTGGGAATTCATTTCAATTTCTATTGCTCCCTCATCTCTTTTTATTGCTTCCCAACAACCTTCGAATCTTCTCCCTCAACTAAGAGTTCACCACCGGGACCCTTCTCATCAAATTCATCCATAAATACTGGCACAGGGGGATCTACGGTGCTCTTGCCACTCCTAATCATCACCGCCATGCAATGCCCTTCATTCTTTGGGTTTTGAACCGTATTGCTTGGTAGGGTGCCATTTTGGTGTTGATTCAATTGTGAAGAAACTTTTCCAATTTATTTTTTAGTTGCTTAATAGCCACCGAATGAGACTCTATTTTCTAATTAATACTTGAAATATCTGCTTTCATTCCCTTTAAAGTCTCATCTTGATTGTATGCTCGCTTCAACAATTTTTTTGAACATTTTTTCAATTCTGGAGTTGCTTGATCATGCATTACAATTGTGTGGTGGCACATAAGGACCATTCCTGTAGTCCTCTCTTCTCCCCCATTCTGCATCTGGCACTCTCTCTGTCACGTAGTATCTACCCTGGCTATCTCTATACATCCCATCACGGGTGAAGTTCCGACCTTGATTCCCGGAACCTTGCTGCCAATAGTCTGAATTGGATCCTTTAGGGTTGCTCCTGAAACCTATCGCTTGGTTGCTTACAAAATACGTATCCTCATCAAAGAATGGATCATCTTAGGTAGGGACCATCAGAGATTTTTGCGTGACATCCTTGACACTTGCCTGATTTTTCTTTAAAACTAAGTATTACTTGTGTGAAGTTGAGCAAATTCCTCCATGATCTCTTCATTTACCTTTGCTTGCTCATTATTGTGTTAAACGCACAAGAGGATTTCAGCACACCTCACTCTCGTTATTCCCATGCTCGATTTTGTTTGACCCTTGCCCCATCCTTGCGGCCATTAATGCGACAGGTTGGTCTAAGAACATACCTCCAATGATTGTGTTGACGCAAGATTGACTATTCTCGTCAAGTGCCCAATAGAAGATTTCGACCAAGGCATTATCAACGGTCTTGTGATCAGGTACCATCCTCAAGCATTTAATAAAGCTTTCTCATGTTGTGCTAATAGAATCATTTGACAATTGCTAAAAGTTGTTGATTTGTCCTTGAGCTTCAGCTTCTTAGATCTTGGGAAGTATCTTTCAAGGAATACTCTTTAAAGTTCAGCCTAACTTGTGATTGTCCCAGGAGGAAGCTCAGACAACCATACAATTGCATTGCTAGTTAATGATAGTGGAAACACTCTCAAACCCACAACATCAAGAGAAAGGTTTTGTGTCCCAATGACACTCTTGCAAACAAACACAACATTGTAAAGGTGATCGTGGGGATCCTCCAAAGGTAGCCCTGGGAATAGACTATGATTTTGGATCATTTTGAGAATCCACTTGATACCATGAACTTAGTATCTGCCAGTAGAGGAGGAAGTGCTATAGCACCGGTAACATACATAGCCATAGGATTCAATCGATATTGGTTCCACCTATAAGTATTTTCATTGAAGTCCCTGAGTTATCGCCTATTACCCCTTTGTTGTGGATTCTTCTCTCTTTCCATATCCTTGTTCGTATGCATATCCTCCTCAACCTCGATATCTCTATTCACTTGAGTCATTCTTCTCGGTAGTGTATGGATCTCCAAATTAAGTGGAATTAAGGGATTGTCTTGGCTCCTTGTGTTGGGCATACAACCTAGTATACCATGTAAATAAAATCAAACAACAAAAACAAAAACAAAAGTAAAGTACAAAAGACTCTAGAAATCAACACTAGAACTAACTAATAGTGAAATCAAATCGAAACGTAGCCATATTTCCCGAAAATGGCGCCATAATTTCTGATAATGTTCACGCTCCAATAAGAAAGTGATTGTTGTCAGCAATTAACCTTACCAAGGTTAGTATCGAATACACAGGGAATACAAGGCTTGATTACAAGATTTCACCACTAACCATTTCTAGCATTTATGACTACAATCTATAAATGGGAGGGTTTTTGTATTTCCAAAACAAAATAAAACTACCACTAACTATAACGCGAGGAAACTCATAATTTTAGGGACAACTTGGGAATTGTGTTCCCCATGGTTCGTTGACTTGATTACCCTAGATAATATCACAACAATTGGTGATTTGTATGCAGGATAGTAACTTAGGTTCTTCCAGCTGTCTTGTGAAGTTGAATGTCAAATTTCATCATAGCGCTTGGTCGGCAACCATGACGTGCCAACTAACCATTACCTATTGTCCCGGTTAACTTACCCTTGGTCAGGCTCGATTGATTAGATGAGAACACATCAATCGAATTCTGTCATCTACTTCCCTTTTCCTATTCGTCACTACCTTGGTCAAAATCGTGATAGTAGGCGGGGTTTGATATTGGCCACAACCAAATGACAATAATAATGAAAGGAAATCGATAATACATGTGAAAACTCAATCATTGAAATGCAAAAAACCTAAGTCATCTCAAGTCAACTACCCATGGTTCCTACAACCCCAAGTTGTGGGTGTTTAGCTACTCATGGCTAAGGAAAAACACAAAAGAATGCAAAGAATATACATAGTTGAGAGCTTTATCAATACCAATAAAGAAAATAGGCACCACAAATTGCAAACCCACAAGCTTAGTTAATGAACATTGAGTACAAGCCAAGATTGCGATCCCCCAAAAATGGGTTTCCAAGAGAGAAAAATAAACTACTCTAGAAAGCTAAGAAAAGCTTCAACATTTATCTTTCAAATGTCTACTGGTTGAACTCCTTCTAAAAACCTAACTTAAACTATATATAGTATTTGCAAAACGACCCAAGAATTTGCACAGAAAAGACAACTGACATCATATGACTCGTAGGACGACCTACGAGTTGTAGTTGGGGTCTCATATCAGGTTCTTGGCATCTTGAACTAAACTAGTACAACCTATAGGTATGAGTCATTTCTTGAGCTACGACTCATTTTTTGGTCTTGTAGTCTTAGTATTCATTTTTTGGTCCAACATCTTGGCTTTCTGATTCTTGATACGAGTCCACCTATACGAGTCGTAGTGCGACTTATGACTCGTATGATGGGCTCGTAGGGGTGAACTCCACTTAGCAGATTTTGAAATTTTAGTCTCTGATTCTTGCTGCGATATCACCCTATGACTCATAGAGTAAGCCAGGACTCGTAGATGGGATTGTAAGGCCTATGCTTCAGCAAAATCTATAACTATTCTTCAAAATCATGTCAACCTAGAATTTTTGCAAAATTAACACAAAAACACATCAAAACACTAAAAATTCACTTTATGAACTCACAAAATCCCTTGTTTCAGGCACCAAATGCGCTATATTTTGACAACACATTAGTATTTCACCTAGGGAATGAACTAGTGTAATTTTTCCTCTATCTTTCCTACTTCATCCAAGGGCATTTGGGTAACAACCCAATGCCCATTCAAATGTGAAATCCTCCATTCTTAGCCATTTTCAACTCCAGAACTCACAAAAACCTCTCAAAACCTCTCAAAAACATTATCAAATCCCCTATTCAAATTCAACGATTTTAATAGCAAGTTTTTGAATTCAATTACGCAACACAAACCTCAAGTCTTTCTTAACTCAATTTCAAGAAAGTCTCAATTTCAGGTATGTGAGTTTCATTCATGGGTTCCTTCCACTTATGAAACCAAACCTTCCCTCTTTATCAAATTTCCTGATTTTAATCGTGGATATTTTATTCGTAAACTCTACTATGCATCATAAACATGATTTGAGATTGGGTTGTTCAAGTATTGATTAAATATGCATGAATATTTATTGAAGTTATTTCCATGAGTTTATTTATGCTTAATGAGGCTATACATGACATGAATTATAAGACTATCAATGATGGAGAATTTCTAAGATGGATTTCATGACACCAAAAAAGGGTTTTACTACTATGTTGATGGGTTGATTTAAATGACTTCAAATTAAATTGAATTTTACTCGTTCTTGTCATATACTCCTAAATTACATGAATTTGAGCATGTGTATGCATACTGAACATGTTGATTAAGTTTGAATGACTGTAATTCCTATATTGATAAAAGTCTATTACATGAATTGCAAGACAAGTGCTTCTGTGGTGATTTATGAGCTCCCGAGAATGTATTAAAACTCATGAAAAGATTCCACGATCTACAAGTGAATTGTTAAGCTCTTATTCTATATTTCGTTATCATGTGAATTGTGAAACCTACTAGAAGGGGTCATGAACCATGATGTATGTATTACCCTCTAGTACAAGGTAAATGTCTACATGAAGGCGTCATGAAATATGTTATATGCCTCACCCTCATGTATAACTTATTAATATGCATTACCTAATTACTACATGAAGGGTCCATGAACCATTTTGTATGCCTCACCCTTATGTACCACCTAATACCATGTATTATCCTGTAATACCCGGTCAAAATTACCAGAACACCCCTGAAATAACCCTAAAAAGTGCCCGGAATCGTAATTTCTATATATCTAAAAATCCATACGTGATATCAAAAATCCAATTTCACATTTTCGTTTAGCGGTCAAATTTCGGGGAAAAAGGGTCTAACTCTGATTTCAGAGAAACCGTAGCAAAATTCAAAATTTCAAAGTGTCAATTTCCAGTGGCTATTTCACGTCATTTGCGTGACGCGCTCGTGTGTAATTTTGTGCCCAATTTTATGAGTTTGGTCCATGGCTATAGGGTCTTAGGCCTAAGCCTTCCCATACGTGAAAATACCAATACTTAGAAATAGTTCACGTTCATATCATACAAGACATTCCCCAATACTCTCTCAAGCACTTAGACAAATATTTCACTCAATTCAAGTGTCCCAAACTCACTTTCGGATCTCAAGAAACTAATTAAAGTTTCAATCTCTAATTTAATCTAATTCAATATTTTTTATGTCCTTTAAGACCATCGTGAGTCCCCCACATCAACCCTAGTCCATAGGAATTTTCATTGGCTAAGTTTTGCATAAGTACCAGTAGGATGGTCAACTTTAAAGAGGCATATCTCTTAGCATACAAAGAAATGGGTGGCCCACTACCTACCAAATTAAATCACTTTAATTTAGCTTTCCAACGCACTTGGTTTCACCTTACTTAAAGTTTTAATGAAGAAGTTATTCCCATTTTATATAACTCGTATGTGTAGGGGTATATACAGGTTTTTGCCAAATTCTACTTCATTAATGGTATTCCATAAATTTAGCCGTTTCTATTGGTATTTTGGGGATTCCTATGCTATCTTAATACTTCCTTAAGACCTAAACCCTTTCCTAAAGATCAAATTCACTCCTCCAGATTAGAATACACTCTCAAATTCTCTCAAGAGCCTCCATCAAAACCCCAATACAAATTCAATGAAACCTAACAGCAATCTTTGGATTCCAAGACCCACTTTCAAAATTCAAGTCTTTCACAATTCAGTTTCAAGAAATTCAAGGTTTAAGGTATGTGGGTTTTATTCATGAGTACCTTTCACCCATGAAGCTCAATCTTCCATTTCTATAAAAATTACATGTTTTCAAGTTGTATTGCTTATGGGTATTATTTATTAGAGATTATGATCATATAAAATATTGGGCTTTAATGAAATTTTTGCTGAAAGTACATGATTACTCATTTTTAAGTCTATGCCATTAGATGATTTATCTATGCTATTTATGCACGTTTTAAGCTTTAGAACCATGATCTCTCTTGGGTTTTGATGAGGGGTTTCAATGTATTTTACAAGATGGTATTACCAAGTATTAGTTGATTGTTTTACTTCAAGTTTATTGCATGATTTCATTCTTGAATTGCATGATTTTACACAAGTACTGCACCCTATAAGTGTTTGATAAAATGTCTGGTTAGAGTTTCTCGAGGAGTTGAGGGTCCAATGCATGTCTTATGAGTTTAGTGATAATATAATGGTGAAATAATGACAGAATTATGATGAAAGTGATGTATGCATATGATAACTATATGATGATGAAAGGAATATGGGAATTTGATGGTTTTATGATGATGAACAGAATGTAAGGCTAAAATGACCATGTGATGATGGAAGGAATGTGTGTGTTTGTGTGTGTATATATATATATATATATATATATATATATATATATATATATATATATATATAAAATT
>JAABOM020108835.1:0-24683 GCA_011800125.2 Solanum clarkiae
GAAAGCCATCTGAAATACACTATAGAAATAGATATAATTTAGGGGCATAACATACAATGTATGATTGATATCTGCAAGCCGGGATGAAGCATGAAAGCCATCTGAAATACACTATAGAAATAGATATAATTTAGGGGCATAACATACAATGTATGATTGATATCTGCAAAATTCTAAACCCTAGCATGTGTTGTTTTGTTCATGAAAAGAAAGATTTAAGGTGGTTGATTTGTAGTTAAACTGGAATTTCACCCATACAACACAAGATAAAAGAGAAAACGGAAGATGACCCGCAAAGATGAAATTGAATTGGACAATGATGATGTCCAAAATTCAGTAGTTCAACAAGAATTAGTGCCAATAGAGGAAGTAAGGATGGCCTAAGGCAGCAAATGGCTGAAATGTACCAAGGTCGGATGAGAGGGAAAGCCCCGCCACCTTCAATCCATGAGTATCTGAATACGACTATGCTACCCCTGACAAGTGATCTATTTTACCCTCCTGGATTTGCCTATATGTTAACACATTCAATGCTGTTAAGACTTCTACAGTGCGCTCTTTGAATACTCCCATGATAAGTAATCCACTTTTCATGCCAGCCGCACAAATCTATATTGTCCCTCACCGAAAATTGTCCCAAAATCCAATGATGATACTTCGGCTGAGGTCTATCATTGTCAAGGATACACACCTGAAATGACTATTAAAATTGCAGATGCTTACCACCAAACTCATTAGTATAATTCCCCTATAGAAGTTGAGACAAACAACCAAGAATGAAGAACATGAAGAAGTGGCTAAGAAGATGAGAAGTCTGGAACATAACTTAAAAAATATGCAAGGATTAAGAGGACATAAAAGTATCTCGTTCAAGGACTTGTGTATGTTCCCTGATGTTCACTTGCCTGTTTGGTTTAAGCTCCTAAAATTCAACAAGTATAGAGGCTGCGGTGATCCCGTGTCTCACTTAAAGAAGTACTATAATCAACTAAGTGGAGCGGGAGGAAGAGAAGAACTCCTTATAGCCTACTTTGGGGAGAGCCTAACAGGTTTGGCCTCAGAATGGTTCATTGATCAAGATATTTCTCGTTGGCATATTTGGGATGACATGGCTCAGGATTTTATTCAACAATTTAAGTATAATATTGACTTCATCCCAGATCACAATTCCCTCGCTAACTTGAAAAAGAAATCAACTGACAGTTTCAGGGAATATGGTATAACATGGAGAGAACAAGAGGCCAGAGTCAAGAAAGCAATAGAAGATCAGGAGTTGATTGATGTTTCTCTCTAGGCTCAAGAACATGACTACTTTCACTAATTGCTTGTTGCAATGGGAAAGCCCTTCTTTAAAGTAATCAACAATGGAGAAATGGTGGAGAATGGCATAATGTCGGGAAAAATTATGAGTCAAGCAGCTATTAAAGCCACCACACAAGCAATAGAAAGTAGATCAGGTGGTTTTGGGAACCGAAAGAAGAAGGAAGAAGGATCTATGATGACTTTAGGATCAAAAGGTATGCAAAAGAGGATAAACTACCCTCATGTGCAAGTCAAATAAGGACAAATTGCTGCACCTCAACACTATTATCCACCCTAGTATGTAGTTTTCAACACTCAAGCATATGCCTGACCTCCTCAACACTGACAGTGGTGGGCACCTACCACAAAAAGCTTCCAAGCACCTTACAATCCACATCTAAGGGTAGATTATGCAAAGTAACAAGGTCAAAAGCAAACTTTCACCCCAATTGGAGAATCATACGCTAGCCTGTTGCAAAAATTAATGCAATTAAGAATGGTTGAACCTATCATTCCTTATCAGCTCAACCTAAATAATAAGAGGCCTTGACCTAACTGATATATGTGAGTATCACTCTAACGCCCCTAGTTATAGCACCAAAAATTGTTGGACCTTAAAGAGGGTCATTGAGAATCTAATCAATGACAAAGTAATTGTGATACATAATGAGGAAGCACCAAATTTCACCAACAATCCACTTCGTACTCACAACAATGAGCATGTCATTAGAATGATAAGCACTAATATGGACTGTGAACCAACGGATAGAGAGGGAATTGAAGGTAGGCCCTCAAAGGAAGAGTCAAGCGTGGTTTTAAAATCTATAAAAGGGGACAATTGATTGTGAAAGGTGAAAATTCAACTCCTGAGAGCTTGAAGAAACCAATATTATATGTTCCTAGAGCTATAAAAGGAGCTATACGTTCCTGGAGGATTTCCAAGTGCCTATTTAAACCAAGATAGTTTAAGAAGGACATAAGAGCCAGTGGTAATAAAATTTTCAGAACACCTCCCGATCATAAGCATGAAAACTATCCCATGGAACTACAACAAAACCACCCTGATATACAAGGGGAAAAAGATCGCCGAATAGATCAATGAAGCAGGTGGTATGACTCATTTGGGAAGGTATTATGCTCCAGAGGAACTAAGAGGAGCCAAGCACGCCAAAGAAAGTCAACTACCGGTGAAGAAGCCTATCACTGAAGAAGAGGCCAAGGAGTTCTAGAAAAAGATGAAGGCTCAAGATTATTCTATTATCGATCAATTAAGAAAACTCCAGCCCAAATCTCCTTGCTATCATTACTCCTACATTCCAAAGAGCATCTCCAAGTATTGATTAAAATTCTAAACGAGGTGCACGTCTATGAAAAAATACCATAGTAAATCACTTGGAAAAGATAACCAGCAAGATAATTGAGGTAAGTAGAATCACATTCACTTATAATGAATTGCCTTTGGAAGGGTCCTGGAATAACAAAGCTTTGCACCTAACCGTAAAATATGAAGAAAATTATGTGAAAAGGGTCCTGGTTGATGGGGGATCAGGTGTTGATATTTTCCCTCTTTCCACACTACAAAGTTTAAATATGAACACTGATAGAATTTGCACTAACAATGTGTGTATATGAGTATTTGATGGAGCAAAACGAGACACAGTTGGTGAAATTTACTTGATTGTGACCATTGGGCTAGTGGACTTTGAAATTACTTTTCAAGTAATAGACCTGGACACCTGTTACAACTTACTCTTGGGTAGGCCATGGATCCAAATGGCAAAGCTTTACCATCTACTTTGCACCAGATGGTCAAATTTTAACATGACAAACAAGAAATCATTGTCCATGGTGAAGAAGACCTCTTAATATATCGAGACCCTTCCACACCATGCATTGAGGTGAAAAAAGAATGTGAATTCCTCAATTATCAGACTTTCGAGATAGTGGTGGTCAATTAGCTTATGAAAGGGAAGCCTATACCGAAACCTCATCTCTCATCTACTTCATTCAGGGTGGTGGCGCAAATGATGCAGAATGGTTATGAGCTTGGAAAGGGGTTAGGATTGTCGGTGCAAGGAAGGGTAGATCTTATCAATCCAATGGGCAATAGGGAAACATTTAGGTTGGGTTTCAAACCAACTAAAGTTGACAGAACATTGGAAAAGGAGTATAAAAAAAATCTTGGAGTTTGCCAAGGCAAATCCCTCATTTTTTTGAGTGTTTCACTAAATCTTAATGCGATGAGGGTCCAAACTCATCTGTCCAAAATGATGTGGATGAAATCTGTCAAGGACTTAAGGAGATGTTTTATGAAGAAAACATGGCTCATATGGATGAAGGCCCTAGTCATGAAGTTCTGCAATTCATCGATCCCAATGTCTAGCTCAACAATGGGAAAGTCACTCCTCTCCCTATCAGGAAGGAGTTTTGGTAGTTTATTTTGCAGCTTTTCCTACATTTGGACTATTTTAGGGTTGTAATCTTAATGTTTTAGTTGTTCTTATTCCATGTTAGGCCTTCATTATTTTAATCTAGTTTAATGAAGTCTCAATTTCCCTAGTAAAATTCTATCATATCTCCTCCATTTTATGATTTTGTTTTTTATTTTCTTTACAGTTATGTTAATACTGACTTTAATAACCTGACATGCGTGCCGAGTTATGTCTATATCCTGAAAGATTATCTAATCTCCAAACAATGAATCAAGATCTTGAAGAATGTGATGAAGATGGAGCATATGATGAAATAAAAAAAGTATTGGACCAATTTGAGAATAAACCTAAGCCCAATTTAAATGAAACTGGTGTAGTCAATTTGGGAACTCCAGAGGAAACTCGAGAGACAAAAATAAGTATTCATGTTGAACAAAATACCCGAGATGACCTAATTCAAGTTCTATTTGAATATAGAGATGTCTTTTCTTGGTCCAACGATGATATGCCGAGTTCGAGCATTGATTTGGTAGTTCACAAACTTCCTACATATCCTGATTTCTCACCCGTCCAACAAAAACAAAGAAATTTCAAGACAAATGTGAGTGAAAAAATTAAAGAGGAAATCATGAAACAATTGGATGCAAATGTGATTAGAGTTGTCCAATACACTACATTGTTGGCCAACATTATGCCAGTGCCAAAGAAAGATGGGAAGACCAGAGTTTGCATTACTATAGGGATTTAAACAAAGCGATCCCAAAAGACAACTTTCCATTACCCAACATTCACATTCTAGTTGATAATTATGCCAAACATGAGATTTAATCTTTTATGGACTGTTATTCTGGATATCACCAAATCCTCATAGATGAAAATGATGCAGAAAAGACTGCTTTCACTACCTTCTAGGGGGGACCTACTATTATAGGGTCATGCCATTTGGTCTTAAAAATGCAGGGGCAACTTATATGAGAGCTATGACTGCTATATTCCATGATATGATGCACAAGAAAGTTGAGGTGTATGTCAATGATGTCATCAATAAACATAGAACATAAGCGGATCATGTACGTGACATATGGAAATTCTTTGAAAGATTACGAAAGTACAACCTTAAACTCAATCCAGCTAAATGCGCATTTGGAGTGCCTTCAGTAAAGCTTCTAGGTTTATAGTTAGTCGAAGAGGCATTGAACTGGATCTTGCCTCCTCTAAGGAATAAGATTGAATTCATTAGTATTCCAGGGGGACTGAATTATATCAGTTGCTTCATCACTCAGCTTACCATCACGTGTGAGCCAATCTTCAAGTTGTTGAAAAAAGATGTCCTTGTCAAATGGATGAGGGAGTGTCATGAAGCTTTTGACAAGATCAAAGAATATCTAATGAACCCTCTGGTGTTGGTCCATCCAGAGCCTGGCAGGCCTTTATTCTTATATCTCTCAATGATGGATAATGCCTTTGGTTGTGTTCTAGGACAACGTGATGCCACAAACAAAAAGGAACAGGCCATTTGTTATCTGAGCAAGAAGTCTAAAAAGTATGAGGTGAAATGCACTCTCTTAGAAAGGACATGTTGTGACTTAACCTGGGTAGCCCTAAAATTAAAGAACTATCTTTTGTGATACACAACCTATCTCATATCTCGAATGGGCCCCTTGAAATATATTTTTCAAAAACTTATGCTGATGGGTAGACTGGCAAAAAGGTAAATCTTACTTATGGAGTTTGACATAGTATACGTCACTCGTACCACTATGAAAGAATAAGCACTAGCTGACCATCTAGCAGCAAATCTAGTTGATGATGAGTACGAGCCATTAGACACCTACTTCCCAGATAAAGAGGTTAACGTTGCTGAGGAAGAAGGGCTAAGTGGCATCCAGATATGGAGGTTATGTTTCGATAGAGCTGTCAACATCAATGGAGTAGGAATCGGAGCATCCCCTATTTCACCAACTGGACACTTGTATCTCGCTACCGCATGTCTTTGATTTTTTTGTACCAATAATACATCAAAATATGAAGCTTGCATCATGGGTTTAAATATGGCAATAAAAATTTAGATGTACATGAGCTAGTGTTTTGGGAACTCTCACTTACTTGTTCGACAGGCTCAAGGCGAATGGGAAAATTGGGACATTAAGATCATTTCATACAAACACTATTTAGAGAATCTTAGCAAAAGGTTCAAGTCCATTGAGTTCATATATATCCCCAGGTCCCACAATCAGTTGGCTGATGCTTTAGCCACCTTAGCCTCAATGCTTCCATACCCAGGCAATACCTATATCAATCCCATAGAAATTCAAATCAGGGATGAGCATGGTTATTGCATTACAATTGAAGCAGAGCTAGATGGTGAACCATGGTATCACGACATCAAACAATTCTTATAAGAAAGAGAATATCCATTGCATGCCAACAGAGATCAAAAGATGACTATTAGGTGACTTGCCAGTAGTTACCTTCTAAGTGGGGAACTCTTGTATAAAAGAACCCTAGACTTCAATTTATTAAGATGTGTGAAGCAGAAAGGATCATGACTGAAGTACATTCAGGGGTATATGGACCGCGCTTTGAATGGTTATGTCTTAGCAAAGAAAATTATTCGAGTAGGATACTACTAGTTGACCATGGAAAGAGATTGCTTCTGTTTTGTTCAAAAATGTCATCAGTGTCAAATCCATAGTGACTTCATTCACTCACCACTTTTAGAGATGCACTTTTTGTCTGCTCCTTGGCCTTTTGTTGCTTGGGGCAAAGATGTTATTGGGCCAATCGAGCCAAAAGCTTCTAACAAGCATTGATTTATTCTAGTTGCCATTGACTATTTCACCAAGTGGGTAGAAGTTGTTACTTTAAAAGCAGTCACCCAGAAAGCAGGTTAACTTTGTCCATTCCAATATCATATGTCATTTTGGTATATACCGAAGACCATTGTCACAAATAATGCGGCAAATCTTAATAGCCACCAGATAAAGGAGGTATGTGAACAATTAAAATTGTCCATCCCCATTCAACCTCTTATTGACCTAAAGCAAATGGAGCTGTGGAAGCAGGAAATAAGAATATCAAAGAAGATTCTTAGGAAAATGATCGAAGGATCTATACAGTGGAATGAGAAATTACCTTTTGCTCTTTTGGAATATCGCACGACTATCCGTACATCATTCGGTGCAACTTCTTACTTATTATTCTGTGGAACTGAGGTTCTCATACCTGCAGAAGTTGAAATCCCTTCGCTTCGAATCATTATTGAAGAGAAACTGATGATACAGAATGGGTTAAGAAAAGGTTGGAGCAATTAGCATTAATAGATGAAAAATGCTTGATGGCAGTCTGTTTCGGTCAGATGTACCAGCGAAAGATGGCTCAAGCCTACAATAACAAGGTATGCCCTAGAAATTTTGAGGTCGGTTAGCTTGTTGTGAAATGCATCCTACCCCACTAAAAATAAGTTAAGTAAAAATTGTCCCCAAATTGGCAAGGCCCTTATATCGTTAAACAAGTGTTACTAAAAGGAGGTTTGCAATTGGCAGATATGGAGAAAAAGATAGTAGACATAATGGTTAACACAAATCCAGTCAAAAGATATTATATCTAATACTCTTGGTTCAAAAGCTGCGAGATTAGCATTCCCAAGAAGAGATGAAAAAGGTCCTTCATCCTTTATTCGAACACCACCTACCTCTTCGAACTTTCACATTTTTTCGTTTTCCCTCTTTGGAACTGTCAAAAAAAATTTAAAAAAGAAAAAAGAAAAAAGAAAAAAAGAATGAATCAATCAAAAATGAAAAAAAAAACACCCCTTGATCGAGCTACGTGCGACCTGATTCCTAAAAGGATTCGTAGGCAGCCCTATCATGGGGTTTGGTCCAACAAACCAAAAAACATAATTATACTTTTGAGTGTTCAAAGCCGAGGCATACTTTAATAGTTCCAAAATTGTAACACTTTCTAGAAGCATTTCTCACATGCCCTAAAACGACCTTTCAGTCAATCTTCAAGAAGCTTCAAAGTACGGTGTCATAGATGTATGATTTTACAAAAGTGAGAGTCTTATAGGTAAAAACCCCACGACATTGTAAGGCGACGGTAAGGGAAAAAGGAAAGAGAATTCACTCCAAATTGAAAGGCACAACATTGTTTTGTGAGATTTAGACTATTTGGATGGATGGAAACATATGAGCCGAAATTGCATGTCATGATTCCTTAAAATCAGTACGTACTTTCATATAAGTTCCTTCGATTCTTTTATTTATTTCTTTCTTTTCCTTGTGCCCTCTTCAAGAGATAACTTTTTCTCATAAAGTTTGATCCATCGCGTCACCCATTGTACTTGTGTTGAGTCATTTCTCTCATAATCTTATTTCAAGTGTTAAAGGAAAAGTTGCAAAATTCACTAACAGTTTTCCATTTGAAGAGCGAGGTGCATACACAACCGGCGAAACACATTTGTGAATTAGCTATGATAAGTGAAAAGTCCAAGGAGAAGAATGTTATTGCAAGTCTCCATAGAGGAACATCACTAAAGCAAGGGAGTGCTTGTTGAAACAACAGGATCCACACAATATGCACAAATCAATATTGGATGGAAGCATTGGTGCGCATCCAGAAAGATAACGATTGGCTTTAAAGAGCTTTCAAGCAATTTTGATCAATCACTAATAGAGTCAATCCTCCGAGCCGGGTGGACCACATGACAAATCAAACTCCATGGGATCAAGGCCACAAATCAACCACCAGTTAGAAAAACTAACAAATCTTTCTTTGATTAAACAGATACGAGAAAATCCTATAAATAGTTCTGAGGGACAAGCACCAAAGGTAAGTTCTCAAATCTTCGTGTGCGATCCGATATGCGCATTATAAAGTCATTGTTAATTCACACAGGAGGCTAGTAAAAATGACCTTTATTTTTCCTAATAAAAACTGGGGCATATTTTATTTTATTTCTAAAAATGAAAATAAAAAAATAAAATAAAGTTATTTCGTTTAGGGAATGATCCCTCATAATATTGGTTTAGGGAGCGAACCCTCATAATATTCATTTAAGTTATATATTGTCAAAATAAAATACATTTGATGCCTAAAATTTGAGATTTTGTGTGTTCTCAATGCGGTATTTATGATTTTTGTGTGTTTTTGTGTTTGTTTTTACAGGAAAAGTAGATTGGCATAATTTTGGGAAGATTGCAATTTTTTTCTGATTTTTGCAGACTTATGAGTCTTTCTACGAGTCGTAGAGCCATCTACGAGTCGCAAAGTTGGTTTCGTAGAGATTTCTAGTGTCTAATGAATGTTTGAAGATTTGTAGTTCAGCCACGCGAGACCTCTTTATGACTCGTAGTTCACTCTACGAGTCGTATTGAGGGGTTTCGTGGAATTCTTAGAGAAGGATCAGAGAATGACTAAAAGATGCAAATGAGGACTATAAGAGGTCAAAACGAGTCATAGATCTGACTACAACTCGTGAAGATGTTTCGTAATAGTCAAGTCCAACATCCAAGAAGTTAAATATCAAAGCCCGATTACGACTCGTAAACCCAATTACGAGTCATTACTATGAGTCGTAACAGCATCGATCAGTTTTTCTAATTTTTTTTAGGTCATTAGGCGCAGTTTTTCATAGATTTTCTGAGAGTAGCATAGAGAGAACGAAATTAGAGCATTTTAAGGGTTTTAGACATTTAGACTAAATATTGGAGAAGAGAATACACTTGTGGATTCATTATATCTTTTAACCTTGTGATTCTCAATATAAATTGGGTTTGCTTGTTCTTCAATGTATTTGGGTAAGAGATTAATTATGTTTTCTCAATTCATCGTTTCTTTATCTTCCTATAGTATGAATAGCAAAATCCATAACTTGGGGTTGTGAGAACCATGAAGATCTAACCAAATAGACTCGGATTATTTGCAATTCTTCGAATTGGTATTTACATATATTAATCAATTCTATTCATTTTGCATGTTTTTATAGTAGTGTCCACCATTAGAACTCACCTACTGTTGCCTTCCCGATCCAGGTGGTAATGAATAGGAAAAGATATTGATTAATAGGATTCGATGATGTGTTTTTGTCTAATCAACCGAGCTAGACCAAGAGGAGCTTGACTGGGATTATGGGTAATGGTTAGTATAGCACACTATGGAGATGGGCTAAGTTCCATAGTGAAATTCGACCTTCACCTTTGACCCAAGGGTTGGAAGAACTTATATTACTGTCCTGTATGCAATATTTTAGTTGAAAATTATGATATACGTGAATGTTGAGCTAGTGAATCATGGAAAACATAATACTCAAGTTCCTCTCCATTATTGAGTGTCTTCAATTTTTAGTTAGTTTAGTTTTCTTATCAATTATTGCAACCCCACTTTTCTTTTTGGGAATTGAGTAGTTAATACTTGAATTTTTTATTGGTGAATCAATTTGGAAAGTCTCCATACTCTTTGTGGGGTTCGACCCTAACCTTGGTTAGATTTATTACTTTGACAACGATCACTTTGACCTCAAAAGAGAGGTATATCTTGAGCGTGATCATTAGGGTATGAAGCTTCATAATATTCGTTTAGGGCACGAACCCTCATAATATTCATTTAGTGAACGAACCCTCATAATATTCGTTTAGGGAGCAAACCCTCATGATATATGTTTAGGGAGTGAATCCTCATGATATTCGTTTAGGGCACGAACCCTCATAATGTTCATTTAGGAGCGGACCCTCATAATATTCATTTAGGGAATGAACCCTCGTAATATTCATTTAGGGAGCGAACCCTCATAATATTCGTTTAGAGTATGAACCGCGAACCCTCATAATATTCGTTTAGGGTACGAACCCTCATAATATTAATTCATATCTTCGCAGGGTATGATAACCCCCACTTTTATTTTTTCATAAAGCATAACATTTGATTTCGTTCAAAACCAGAGTTTTTGTTTTCCTATATTTTTTTTAATATGATGTTTAAGCCAAGCGAAATAACCCATAATTTTTTCTTAGCACAAACTGGGGCAGAAAAAATGTGTTTTGTTTTATTTTATTTTTGATTGCAGGCGGGTCTCTCCGTGACCACAAAATCAGGAGATCAATAATAGAGTAATATTTTTTCTGATTTAACATTTGATGATTCAGCTTCCCAACTTCAATTCAAGAAACAAGTGTTCAAGAATAGTCTACTAACTTTCCTTTGGAGAGGCATCGATAACCCAATCGAGATTTCAAGTTCAGGACTCAAACTCAAACTTCAAGATTAGATTTTGAGATCAAGGTATCTGGCAGAAGAAGGCAAGGTGATGACTGAAGAGGCGAGGTGATGAATGAAGATGCGAGGGAAGACTTGAAATTAAAAGGGGGTCAAGACAAGTAGAATAAAATCGATCTTGTATTGTTTCCTTTCAGTTTTATCTTCAATGTAACAATAGGAGCCATAGATCGAGATCTCGACGGGACAAGACTCAATTCTCTAATCCATTCATCCATCCATCTCTGTACCCATTTGAACTACACATGACCTGATTCTCCCATATCCCGATATATGTAGGCTGCCCGAAGCCATGGCTCGATCACTTTTACTTGCTCTTTATTATTTATTTATTTATTTTCTCTACCTTTTAATAATTGTTAGGCCAAAAACTAGGTACATTCACTTATTTGCTTGAAAACACAAAAAAAAGCATGAAGAAGAAGAAGGAAATTTTTCTTCAACCTTTAGACAATTGAGTTCGGTGCTTTTTTGAGTTTCCGGTGACAACATTCGTGAATTCTATTCTAGTTACTTCATCACACTGGTTCCTATTCAATCTTATCTATTCTTTTCTAAAGAAAACTTTGTGAAGAATTTAATGATATGTTTATGCATGCTTAATACGCATTTTCTATATGCTTAAAACCTTGATATACCCCAGAACAACAATCAAATGTGTTAAAAGACCTTAATCTTTATACCTTTAACACTACAAAAATAATATTGGGAATGTACTCATGTAGTGTCACATCATCATGCATGCTTGATTCATACATTTATCTGAAATAGAACATCTAATTTGATACATACAATAAATAATGAACCTTTTTGAATATGTTATAGAAAGGAACTATTTGCCAGTAACTTTCTTGGCAAGTAGTGTAAGTGATAGAAATGATTCATCGTCATCTACTAAAAAAATCATACAGCTCTAAAAGAGTGGCAAACTGTTATTTGATAAAAACACGACAACAAAAGTTTTTTTTTTGAAATTTCCATCTGCATTCTAGACATCCATTATTGTGTTGAGAAATTAGAACTGCTATTTCCTGAGCTGGCTATCTCTTCGAGGATAACTATAAGTGAAACTGTGAAAGCATGATCCACATTTGGAGTCACTCTCACCATGAATTTGTCTCTTTCAAGGAATACGCTTCCCAGATTAAAAGACAATAATTTATGTACCCAAGGAAAAGGGGTCAAATGTTTTCAATGGAACAAAATAACATGACTTAGAAACTATGTTTTCAATGGAACAAAACAACATGACTTAGAAACTTGCAGTCAAATATAATTATGTAATTAAGTGATGTATTGACTAAGTAGTTTGATAAATTTGCTAATATAGGCAGCAAAAACCAAAAGCTCATATTTCAAGTGGTAAAAATAAATATGCTTAGTTAGATACCACAAAGATTAAATCCGAAATTTAACAATATTAACCCTTAATACAACATACTAAACATGATTCTTGCATTATTTAGTATTCCAAATGAAATGTTCAGGGAAACCTATTCTTTGTTACATAATGTATGTTCTTGAAATATTGTCACCTTACCTCTTCGTTGGTGAGCTAATTATTATAAACATGTTATTCAAAAAGTATATTGTGTATATATATGAAATTGTGTGTAAATGTGTGTGGTTATCCCCATCGTTTATTTTATTTAGTCAATTGGCACGTGCGTGCGCACACACACAAAAAAAATTATGTGAGTTTTATTTTGAATATAATATCCATATCACTTGACAATTAGAGTTTGATCTCAGAAATAAGTTGCAGAATAAGTAATAAAAAAAACTTATTATCAAAACTAGTTTTCTTTAAATTGAATTTAGGAGCATTATTAGGCTGATAGATAATGATAGGCAAACATTAGGACTCAAACACTATTAAATAAACTTTTTTTTGAGAACTACAAAGTGATAATTAATTCGTGGCAAGGTTGAAAAGCGCTGCTACCAATACACCATGAACCAATAAAATATGACAACTTTTTTTTAAAAATGAATTTCAAATAAGTTAAAGAAGGCAGGTAGTAAAATTTTTGTAAAACCAAGAAATATAATATTTTCAAAATTAGCTCAAGCCATACATGAATCAATAAAACAACCATGCTAGAATCACGGGACTCGAGGGGTGCCTAATATCTTCCCCTCGGTTAACAAAATTCTTCACCCGACTTTCTATTTCGTGGACCAATAAAAATAAAGAATCATTTTCTTTTGATTAGAGATTTAAATTAGGTGACTTGGGACACCAAAACTCAATTTCAAGTGGCAACTCTGAATAATAAAATAACCTATTTTCAAAGTCATTTTAATTGGAAAAACTCCATTTTTCAAAACACGTGTGGAAAAAAATAGAGGTGTAACATGGATATCACCAATTGAGGATGGAGGAGGATGACATTCCAAAGATGGCATTTAGAACTCGATATGGTCATTTTGAATTCTTGGTTATGTCATTTGGATTAACGAATATACCCACGCTTTCATGGATTTGATGAATAGGATGTTCAAATCGTACATGGATATGTTTGTGGTGGTGTTCATAGATGACATATTGATTTACTCAAAAGACTTAAAAGATCATGAAGATCACTTGAGAATTGTGTTACAAATATTGAGAGATATATAACTCTTTGCGAAATTGAGCAAATGTGAGTTTTGGCTAATCGAGGCGGCTTTCCTTAGCCTCATTATTTCAGGTGATTGTATTAGAGTGTATCCAAAGGAGATGGAAGTGGTAAGGAATTGTGCTAGACCATTATCTCCATATGATATTAGGAGTTTTTTGGGTTTGGCAGGATATTATAGAATATTTGAATGAAGGATTTTCCTCCATTTCCTCTCCTTCAACTAAGTTGAGCCAAAAGGGTGAAATTCCAATGGCCCGATGAATGCAAAAAGAGTTTCTAGAAGTTGAAGGATCGTCTTACTTCGGCTATTATTTTGACATTGCTTGAAGCCCAGATGATTTTGTTGCGTATTGTGATGCCTCATATATATGCTTGGGTTGTATCTTGATGCAACATGGAAAAGTCATTGCCTACATCTCAAGACAATTGTAAGTGCATGAAAGGAACTATCAGACATATTATCTTGAGTTATTGGTTGTTTTGTTTGCATTAAATATTTGGTGACATTATCTCTATGGGGTACATGTTGATATATTCACTGACCACAAGTGTTTACAACATGTGTTTAACTAAAAGGATTCGAACATAAGGCAAATAAGGTAGTTAGAACTATTAAAGAATTACGACATGAGTGTAATGTATCACCCCGACAAGGCTAATATTGTGGTTGATTCTTTGAGTAGAGTGTTTATGGATAGCATTACACATATTGGGAATGGAAAGAAAGAGTTATCCAAGGAAGTGCATCGTTTGGCTCATCTGGGTGTGAGGTTGAATGGCTTGGATGATGATATTATATTGTTACAAGATGGGGTAGAATCATCTTTAATAGAGGAAGTTAGAGCAAAACAAGATATTGATCCTACTTTGGTTGAATTGAAGAAGTTTGTGGTTGATAAAAAGGTAGACATCTTCTCACGGGGAGGGGGGGGGGGAGAGATGGAGTGCTACATTACCAAGGGCAGTTGTGTGTTCCCAACATAGATAGTTTAAGGGAGAAGATACTTGATGAAGCTCATAATTCCAAATATTCTATTCAACCAAGATCCACCAAAATGTATAGGGATTTGAGAGAAGTGGTTTGGTTGAATGGCATGAAGAAAGACATAGTAAAGTGTGTGATGGGGTTTGCAAATTGTCAACAAGTGAAAGTGGAACACCAAACACCCAGTGGTTTTACTCAAGATATTGAGATATCGACTTGAAAATAGGAAGAAGTGAATATGGATTTCATCACGAGTGAAACAACCCAAAAGGGCCCGAAAATGTGCCACGGAAGTGCCCGGAATCGTAATTTCTATATATCTCAAAATTCGTGCATGATATCAAAAATCCAACTTCATATTCTTATTCAAGGAGTCAAATTTAGAGGGCAAAGGGTCTAACCCTGAGTTTAGAGCAACCATAGCGAATTTTAAAATTTCAAGCGAGCCCGAAAATAGTGGGCATTCACGCTTGTGACGCAAAGAACCTTAGTGTTAAATTGTGCCAGTTTTTAATTTTGGTCCAAGACTTTTAAGTCTTGGGACAAAGCGTTCCCAAACTTGAAAATACCTATATTTAGTCATTTTTTACCCTCTTGTCATTCTAAACATTCTCCAATACTCATTCAAACACTTAGCCAAATATTTTACTCTTAAACTCAAGTCTCAAAACCCTCTCCGGATATAAGGATTTCCTCTCAAGCTTCATGCGTCCATCTCCAATCTTCATTAAGTTCATCTCCAAAGCTAAGGTATGTGGATTTCTCTCATGGGTTCCTTTCACCCATCATTCCCAAGCTCTCTTCACTCAAAATTGAATAATTTAAAGATGATTTATTCATGGGTCTTATTTATTATGAAATTTACTGCACACTATGTTGGGGTTTATGAAATTGTGACTATTTTACTATGTTTGGATCTATGAATCTAAGGACTATTGTGATAATTGATGAAGGATTTTGATGTATATTGCTTGAGGTTGTTACTACATATCTATTGATGGCTTTACACTGATTTGTTTAGCATGATTTCACTCTTGAATTGTATAGTTTTACACTAGCATTATACACCCTCTAAGTGTTTGATAAAATGTTTGGTTATGGGTTCTTGAGGAATTGAGGGCCCAATGCATGTCTTATGAGTTGAATGACTATATGATGATGAAATGACGATGGAATGATGATGAAAAGGAATATATGTATATGATGATGAAAGGAGTGTGTGTGTGTGTGTATGTATGATATTATCTCTGTAATGTTGGGGATGACCAAGCCTAGCTGGGGGGGTTGTGGGCCCGGGTAACCTATTGAGGGATTGGTACCTCGATCGCCTAGCTCGGGGGTGGTAGGCCTGGGTATCCTTGTTAGGGATCGGTACCTATCAACCTTGATGGGGGGTTTGTACTCTATCAACCTTGATGGAGGGTTTGTACTCCGTCAACCTGGGTGGGGGATTTGTACGCGATCAACCTCATGAAGGGGTTTATACCTCATGCGCCTATCTAAGGGGGTGGTAGGCCTTGGCTTGCACTAAAATGGTCACTCTATACACTCTTGTTATCTTCTATATAAGCATGGTTTTGCTTTAAGCATCATTCATACATGTCATATTGCTAGTATATTATTCATTGCTTATGATTATGCATTTGACTATGATGCCTATCTCTTGTTGCATTGCATCCTACATACTTAGTACATTCAAATATAGCAACGTATATTCTATGCTTACATGATACCACCATGTTAGTACTGGAGCACTGATTGATCATCCTCCCCCTCCACGTGGCTAGTACGATTTCTACCAAACTTGTTGGTAAGTCCTCCATTTTCGGGGACGAAGTTTATGATCTCTTCTTATGTTCTAAGACTATCTTCCTTATTGTATTGTTTTGACTATAAAAGTGAGCCCGGTAGTTCGTCTTGGCCCCCGCTCTTATCTATGTAGTGGAGGTGTTGTTGGACATGATAGGTACCTATGCTATGAGCCTTGACTCTCTCGTTTCTTGATGTTTATTATATGGAAGCTTACCCTTAGTCCCAATTCCCCATTGTTTATGCCTATCTCTTATTGTCATTTTAATTGCTTCCGCGATCAAGAATGTGTAATGATATGCTATGAGGCCTGTTTGGGGTTCTTTCGGGTTCCTCATTCGCTGGTCACGTCTAAGCCCTAGGCTTGGGTCATGACAACAAGTTTACCAAGGACTTGAAAGTAATTTGACTCAATATGGGTGGTTGTTGATAGGATGAAGAAAACAACACACTTTTTATGGGTGAAAACTTCTTATGGTGTTGAAGACTGTGCTAAGTTCTACATTGAAGAATTAGTAAGGTTGCATGGGGTACCATTATCCATTATATTAGATAGGGGCGCTCAATTTACTTGACATTTTTTGAAGTTGTTACAAAAAGGTCTTGGTACAAATGTGAAGCTAAATATTGCATTTCATCCTCAAATGGATAGACAAGGCAAAAGGATAATACAGATATTGGAAGATATGTTGAAGGCTTATGTGCTCAATTTCAAAGGAAGTTGGGATGATCACTTACCTCTTATTGAATTCGCCTATAACAAAAGTTTTCACTCAAGTATGAAAATGGTTCCAATTGAAGCATTGTACGGTAGATGGTGTTGCTCACCGGTGGCGTGTTTTGAGGTTGGAGAGATGTACTTGATTGGATAAAATTCAGTACTTCATGCTAGAGAAAGTGAAATTTATTAGGGAAAGGTTGAGGCTTTCCCAAAGTCATCAAAAGTCATATGTTGATAATACGAGAAGAGAACTAGAGTTTGATGAAGGTGATTGGGTGTACTTAAAGGTTTCACTAATGAGAGGAGTAATGTATTTTCGGAAAAAGGGCAAATAGAGTCCTAGATATGTGGGACCTTGTGAGATGGTAAGAAGATAGAGGAAGTATCCTATGAGCTAGATTGGCCTATGGATTTGGCTATGGTTCACCCAATGTTTCATGTATTTTTGCTAAGGAAATGCTTAGGTGATCCTAATTCTATTATTCCAGTAAAGGATGTGGCTGTTGAGGAGGATTTGACATACGAAGCAGTACCAGTTGAGATCTTGGAAAGTCAAGTGAAAAAGTTGAGAAATAAAGAGGTTACATCTATCAAAATGTTACGGAGAAACCAACAATTTGAGAGTGCTACTTGGGAGGCCGAGGCAGATATTATGAAATGATATCCTTACCTCTTTCCTTCTATTCAAGGCTAAGGTACCTAATGTAATCGATTCCTCCAAAGTTCTCACGAATACGTGTCGCTTGTTATGTTGCATGCATGCATGATCATGAAACTATTTTTGAATGATGTTTGATTCATAAGTTTGATGATTTTTATGTAAATGATGAATAAGTTGCATTTTTGCATATATGTTATTATGATTACTATGTTTCTACTCTATTCGAGAATATTTCTATCTCATTTGAGGTTGAATGATCCCAAGGGAGAGATGTTGTAATACCCTTCATGTTGATATGCTTGGAAAATGAAAATTATGAAACTTTGGCACTGATTGACCATCGAGCTAGTCTACAGCTTGTAGAAGGATCCACGGGTCATAGCAATATTTCATGGATTGAGTCCAGTGAAGATGGGAAATAATAAAATTTCTAGAAATCACTTATGATCAACAGGACGGGCTGCCAATGGAACCACGGGCCCGTAGATTGCATCGTTGAAATGACTTCTGAAGAATGGAATTATTCCTAAGTCTGAGGATGGTGTATGGAGGGACTTATGGCCCTTGAAAGGAATGATATGTTGTTCTGCATGTTCATGGTTTTAAAAGTGCCAATTCCAATAACTTGACTTTTGGTGGTACAGGTTTTACGAGCCAAGGCATGAGCTGTAGATTGAACAACAACTTATGGACGGGGTCTGGTGATTAGCTTCGGTAGATGTTAATGAAGTATGTTTTGACATTTCCAATTAATTTAAGTCCTAAACTAAGTCATTTTGGACCTCCAACCAACTTAACTGACTCCAACCACACCAGCCCTACTCTTGACTCATTCCAATTCATTCATCCTCATAATTCTCTCAAGGTTTGTCAAATATTCCTCTCTCTAGAACAGTTGAAGCTAGGGTTCCAAGTATTGCTAAGGATTTCAAGGTTCTTATACTCCAATTCTTGATGATCTCACTTGATCTATGTAGCACTTCATTCATGGATTAGTTTCATACATGAAACCCAATCCAAAATCTCCTTCTTAAAGTTTCATGATGATTTCTTATGGGCTTTTATGCTATGATTCCTAATGCATGTATTATGATTCATTTATGATGAGTATACTTATTTATGTATGAATTATGGAGAATTACATGATTTCTATAAATTTTCAAGTAAAAGCATATTATTTCATGTATGATTAGGGCTTGATGATTTGATGTGGGTTCTTTTACTAATGATTCAAATTTATTTAATTATATGTTCTCAATCAGCCCTATATATGTTTGTTATTAGTAAAGCGCTAAGGCCCTATCTATAGTAAGGGGCCCTCCGTTTATTTAGTTTTATCTTTTTTCCCACCTTCAGAAGAATAAAGCATACGAAATTCATCCAATTGCGTGATTTTCACTTAAAATGCTCATGAACCCACACCTAGCCCTAATATTCTATGATGAAGCTATGGATTTTTATGACTATGACCTCAAGTATGTAAAGCATATTTTATGACAATGATTATGATGTATGATGCCATGATAAAGAGGGTGATTTATACGCTAATGTTTATGATGATGAATATTAAGGTGACAATGTCTACCCACACTATATGAAAAGCTAAGTAGATGGACTATTCTTATAACATGAGATATTTTTATGAAAGATTATGAAGACTATTTTACAATCTATGCAAGTATAATTTTATTGAAGTGTGAATTATATAGAAAACTATGTATATATATGATTTAGCACCGAGAGCAATTTGGTAGATTCTATAGTCTCATAACTATGTGCAACCATAGGAGTGATGTTCATGGTTTACATCTTAAATGTGTGCTAGTAGATCCATGTATCTTTTATTAGACATTCACCATACTAGGATATAGCATAAAGAATGGGGTCAATGATGGGTTCTCAAAGTGCGAGGATAGAGCCTATAGGATGAGGATCGAGTCTACCTTGACAAATTAGACTCATCTTTCACTTGGTGTAGAGAGAACATTGAGATTCTATGTAATAGTTTGTATGGTTGTATATGTCGGTTATGGTCTTACTCCTACATATGTATGCTAGGATTTATGAAAGGATTTTGATGATGCTTCTTCTTATGGATTTTAAACTTGCATTGTTCATGCATATTGTGTCCTTATCCCATTGATTATGATTATGCACATTGACATTATATTGTGTTGTTCTTTGATTCATAGATTGCCTACATACTTAGTATATTGCATGTACTAACACATACTTTTTTTGCCTACATGTTCTAGCCATGTAAGGACGGATGACGAGGTGACTATTTCATTTCGTGGCTAGACTAGGAGTGTACGTTGAAGATTCTTAAGGCCACTATGGAAGAGGTTGTACCAAGGCTCTACATAATTGTTTATATGATCTCAAGTGTCGATTGTGGATGTATCTCCACTTATGTTTAGGTAATATGGCATTCATGCATCATGATTCTTAAGGCAACTTATATGGTATTCTTTCCTATATACTCTTTTTTATATATAGATATACCTTGTCACCTAACATTTGAAATGCAAGTTATCATGTTAATTTGCATTGCATGCCACATACTTAGTACATTCAAACTTACTGACACATACTTTTGCCTATATAATCTAACTATATAGAGACTGGAGACTTTCCCCATCCACATCTTCGTGGCTAGATTTGATTGTAAAAGTTTGCTTGTGGTGATTCCTTTTTATTCCAAGGAAAATACCCACCTTCTATCTATCCATGCTATGTTATGACTATTTATGAAGTTTTATGTTGAAGGTGAGCTCGGGACATGTCTTGACCCCGTCCGATTATGAGTAGAGGACTTGTTGAACACGTTGTTATATATGAATCATGATATGCTATATATCTATGGAGGTTTTACCCAAGTCCTTACCCTATGTTTTGTTTCTATGTGTGATGTATGGCAAGATGATGAAAGTCTTTAGTCCCTTATAAGGGCCCTAGTTTTAGAGCACTAAGTGAGAAACATTGGCCTGAAAAGTGACCTGAAGTCTAGTTTACGAGACCACTTATGACCCATAGGTTTATATTTTAAACATAGAACTTCAGGAAGGGAAAAAGTTTTCAAGTAAGGGGTAACCCATAGAGCAAGTGATGGACTGTAGATGGCTTCACGAGTGGGACCCCAGGAATAAAGGACATTTGGAGTTTTCAGGAAGATGATACACGAGTTATCAAACGGGCCATGGAATATGTTACAAATCATATAGACCTTTCATGGTTAGGGCCAAAGAAGTGAGGAAAAATGGCTAAGTGTGGAAGGACTCTACGATTCTAACCACGACCTGTAAGAAGTTTCATAATCCATATTGTCGATCGTGTTTTCTGATTCACTAAAAGTCAGTTTTCAGGATTTTCAGATGTGTCATGAAACAAGGGGACTTACGACCCATAATCGGGGTTCCATAAGTTGCTTTTGAAAGTTTTCAATAAGGGATAATTTGGTCATTTCTCGCAATTTTATTCCTACACTACATCATTTTGGGAATGAAAAAAGGACATGTATTAATCTTTAAGCACTAGAAACACCATTCATTCTCTTATTCCTTTAATTCCAAAAATTTCCTAAGGTAAGAGCTCTCAAGAACAAGGCTAGGGTTTCCAAGCTTTCTTCCTCAAAGGCTTCAATTCTTTTTAAGTTTTCTAGGTATGTGAGTTGATTTATGGGTACCCTTTCACCCATAAAGTTCTCTATTACGCATTTTATCTTTTCTTTAAGTTCCTTAATTTAAAGTATATGCTTATGATGATTTCATGATCCTTATGTTATTATATGATGCTCATGAAGTTCAATGACTATTTTATTAAGTAAAGATATGCATGTTTGAAATATCATGATGATCCCATGATGAGTTTCGATATGACTAAGTTTGGGCGGCTTCGATGTTCCTCTTTAAAGAAATTTCTTAAGACATGTGATTTATGATTTTTCCATGCATTAACTAAGCCCGCCTTATTTCCACTAAAGATTCATATGTGTTATGACTATGATTACAACATTTATGAAGAGTATCAAAGTTATAATACCAAGGGCATATGTATGATAATTATTTCTCTAAAAGATGCTTAAGAAAGATTCATAAGTTCGAGCTACTCCTATGATTGCTATTTATGATTCTAAGAGTATGTTTTAAAGATTATTGTGGGATAGCTTAGCACAAAGAGCACTAGAGACTGGGACTCATTTATTTATTTGAGGCATGATCTATTAAAGCTAAATCTCTATGCCCCTAGCTATGTGCTACCATTGGAGCCTTATAAGCTAGGCTAATAGATCCACTTAGCCCTGAAAGTTATTAAAGAAGTAGTTGCAAAGTTACTAATTCTTGGATATGTACCTTGACAAGTAGATTCCCCTTTTCCCAATGGAAGGAGTGCATTGGTCTTTTCCCAATGGAAGGAGTTCATTGGATTCCATGTAGTAGCTCATATGGTCTTACTGTCGGTTATGGTCTATTCTCAAAAGTTTATATTATCTTATGACAGGTCTTTTTTATGTTTTTTTTATGCATTGTCTTATATTGACCTGATCCTTATTCTTCGTGCATGTTTAAGATTATCTCATGACTCTTTTATCTTATGTATATCCATATGTTAAATTTACTTATGATGGTATTACAATTTCATCAGCGTATTGCATCTCACATGCTTAGTACATTCAAATATACTAACGCATATTTTCCTGCATGATTTCACCATGTAGGCATAGGTAATCCTCCACCAGTTTGTGGCTAGTAGTTGGCATTTGATACTAGCTTACTATTCTGGTGAATGCTTAGCTTGGGAATCCACCTATTTTCCTCTCTATTCTGTACTTTTGTTTTTGGATGATATATGTATAGCCCTTTAGAGGCTTTTGCTTTCTATGTTGTCTTTCATAGATTTTCTTTCTATTTAATGGAAATTGACTATACTGGTTCTGTTCGTTATGTATCAGTGGTATGCCTATGGACAAAAATGATGTTTTCTATTTTCACTGCTTTTTAATGTTGCTTCATTGCATAAAATGGCCCACATTCCCTTTCTCTTATATTTTCTGCAATAAGTTTCTATCTAATACCTATGAATGCTTGAGATGCTTAGATGTCTTAGGTGAGGTGCCTTTAAGTATCTCACTTGTCGTGTGACGACTATGTCCCTAGGTCGGGTCATTACAAACTTGGTATGAAAGCACAAGGTTTTGTAATGTTTGTCGTATGTCCATGCATACCCTATAGCATATAGTCTCATTCAAGTTTGTGAAGAGCGCTACTATTTTGAGCGAGAGGCTATAAGAAGGTTTAGGAAATCCTTCCCTTCTTTCTTATTCATGTCGTTCCTTAGAGTTGAATAAGTTTTTCGTTAACTAACAATGGGCTTTGCTTGTTTCTAGATCATGCCATCACAAAGAGCTCCACTCCAACAAGGCACTCTTGAGGAACAAGTCTCTCTACTCCAGCAGGATGATGGAGTTCAGAGCCGTGTTCACCTTGTTGGCACAACCCTTGGCCAACGAAGCCAATAGGGATGTGGTCATTGCTCCTCAGATATCCATTGTTGCCACGAGAGTGTGTGATTTCATGTGGATGAACATACCAAACTTTCGTGGATCTATGACGGATGAGGACCCTATTGTGTTTATTGAAAAAACTTATTGGATTGTGGAGGTGATGGGCATTCCATCCAAAGAGAAAGCTGAGTTGTTGATTATTATTAATCCCAACAAGAACGTTTATTTCTGTTGACTTGCAAACTGGCTAACTCACGATACAACACTCAATGCAAAAGAAAGATGACCGGCAGAAAAGGATTTGACATTGCTGTAAATATAATAATACCTATAGAAAACCCCAAAGGTTATCAAAATGTGAGTCAAAATGATGAAAGAATGGCTCACATGACATAAGAATTGGAAACCCTAAGGAAGGAGTTACGTCTAGTACGAGACTTGGCCAAACTTTCAACTGCTACTTTCCTGACTTTCAAAACACCTGTCTACTTTCCAAACTAACTTGCCTTCCATTAACTTACTAAAACTACGTAAGCAAAATCAACATTCTCCTATACATGGTCAAGCCCCACAAGCTTCTTCATCAATGGTTAGAATTGCGCATGACCTTCCTACTCAAGGCCCTGTCATGCCCACATACCTAACAATGTAGTAGATATTCGGGGCATACATTTCCACTCCTTATGAGCCACATATGCCATTTGTATATGCTATTGAGGCCCCTTTCTTCATGACCCCAGCCATGGTAAAAGTCTTGTACGAGGTCGATCAATATGCAAAATTAGAGAAAGATGCTCGCCTGAAAGAAGATGAGTCAATAAATGCTCACCTTCATGGTCTAAGGAAGGTGTTGAAGAGCTTGCAAATTACTAGGGGAGCAGAGATCCTAGATTAAATGACTTGTGCATTCACCTAGACATTGATATGCAGTAGGGTATAAGCCGCTAAAGTTTGAATTATTTGATGGGAAAGGTGAACATGATGTGCATTTGAGGGCATATTATGATAAGATGGTGGGAGGAGAAATCAGAAGCTAAGAATGAAGTTGTTAATTCAAAGTCTATCCAAAGAAGCCTCGAATTGGTATGCATGTCAGGATCCTCACAAATGGCGTGATTGGCAGGAAATGGCTGAGGATTTCATGACTCGCTTCAGGTTCAACACAGAAATCATTCCGGACAGGTTCTTATTAGCCAACATATAGAAGAAACCATTTGAGGACTTCCAAGAATATGCAAGGTGCTAGAGAAGTGAGGCCGCTAGGCTCCAACAACCACTAGATGAGAACAAGCTCTCTGTAACACCCCACACCTTATACTACACCACTAATACTATACAAGTGAAATATGACATGATTTGGTTAAACTAGCA